>PVIU01015718.1:31951-47419 GCA_004026605.1 Ondatra zibethicus
CAGCCACCCAGTCACCCAGCCTCCCAGCCACCCAGCCACCCAGCCTCCCAGCCACCCAGCCACCCAGTCACCCAGCCACCCAGCCACACAGTCACCCAGCCACCCAGTCACCCAGCTACCCAGCCACACAGTCACCCAGCCACCCAGCCACACAGCCACACAGCCACACAGCCAGGCATGGAGTAAGAAGGAAAGTAAGATATACAGAAGTTAGAAAGAGACAGAGAGAGCAGGCTCAACCAGGAGCAGAAGCCAGGAGCAAACACAGTCCCGGGACACGAGCAGATCAGGATTGAACCAGCAACCAGATCAAGAGCCAACAATCTCCACCAGAACAGGTATAAGGGAGTAACCGCTGAGCAAGTGAGCCAGAGCCAGAGACTGCTGAGGGTCCGGACGTGAATCCGGGACCTTCAAAGGAGTAGACCTAAACCAGTGGATCTGGGCGAGAGTCTAGGACCTCCCAGGAACTAGGCCAGAGCTAGGACCTCTGTCAGCCTGGGTGTGAGTGAACCTTGGTCCTCCGAGGGAATAGGTAGAAACCAGAGATCTCGGTGGGGCCAGGCACGAGTCTGGGACCTCAGAGAGAGTAGGCCTGAGCCAGGTCCTCTGTGAGTTCTGGCATTGGTTTGGAACATCAAAGGGAATAGGCAGGAACCTGGAACCCCTGCAGGTCCCAGCGCGAGTCTGAGACCTCTGAGGAAATAAGCAGGTCCTCTGCAAGTTCGGGCACACCCAAGCCAAGAACCTCCCAGGCAGTAGACCGGAACCAGAAACCTTTCCAGGTCCAACTCCAACCCAGGGACTTCTGCAGGAGGGAATCCATACCAGGATTTGCAGATACAGGTGAAAGCCAGTAACCTAGGCCACATTTGCCCTGAGGCAAGGAACTCCACCTTGGGCAACAAATTACACAGGAGTGGGATTGAACAGGACACGTAGGTCAGAAAGAGCCAGGGGAAATAAGCTCCACTGGGAGCTGAAGCCAGGAACAAGACCAGCCCTGGGAGTCAACCCAGTCCTGGGACACTGGCAGACCAGGATTGGGCCAACAACCTGACTCAGAGTCTGCGACCTCCACTGGAACCGAAGTGGGACTGAACCAGTTGCCTGGTACACAGAGAGAGCAGGCTTCACTAGGAGCAGAAGCCAGGAGCAAACCCAGTCCCAAGTCACGAGCAGATCAGGATTGACCCAGTCAGTGATCACCACCAGAACAGGTCTAACTCCAAGCCAGGGACGTCTTGAAGAGGAGATCCAGACCAAGATTTACAGAAACAGGTCAAATCCAGCAGCCTAGGCCAAAGTAGGCCGGAGACAGCAAACTTCAAGGGAGCAGACCAAAGCACAGAAGCACTGAGCTACCTCCAGGAACAGGAATAACCAACGGGGTAACTAGAACTGTGACACTGACTGTACCACGAGGAAAACCATCTTAGCTTTGGATTCACTGGCACCTAGAAGATTACTCAACAGAATCTCAGACAGCCCCAACCACACCTATTAGAGGAAAGGATGAGTAGAAAAGGTAAGATCACATGCTACACCACAAAGACCAACATAATACCAGTAAAACCTGAAGATCCTACAAAAGTAAGACCTGAACAACCAAATATGGATGAACAGAAGAAAATGATCTAAAAAATAACATCAGAAGAATGTTTGAAATTCTTAAAGATGAAATGAGAAATTACCTTAAAGAAATGGAAGAAAAAGCAAACAAAAAATTGGAAGACATCAGCAAATCACTTAAAGAAAACCAAGAAAAAGAACTCAAAAATATAAAAGAAACTATTCAGGACTTGAAAACTGAGATAGAAAAAAATAAAGAAAACACAAGCCGAAGGAATTATAGAAACAGAAATCATGAGGAAAAGAGCAGAAACCACAACTGCAAGTATGAATAACAGAATACAAGAAATGGAAGAGAGAATCTCAAGTGCTGAAGATAAAATAGAGGAAATAGACTCATCAGTTAAAGAAAACATTAAATCTAACAAAAGCTTAACCCAAAATATCCATGAAATATGGGACAACATAAAAAGGCGAAATCTTAGAATAATAGGTATAGAAGAAGAAGTTCAACTTAAAGGCACAGAAAATTTATTTAACAAAATTATAGAAGAAAACTTTCCCTACCTAAAGAAAGATATGCCTATGAAGATACAAGAAGCTTACAGAACACCAAATAGACTGGATCAAAAAAAAAAAAAGTTCTCTTGCCACATAATAATCAAAACACTAAACATACAGAGTAAGGAAAGAATATTAAGAGCTGCAAAGGAAAGAGGCAAAGTAACATATAAAGGCAGACCTATCAGAATTGCACCTGACTTCTCAGTGGGGACAATGAAAGCCTGAAGGTCATGGTCAAGCATTATGCAGACATTGAGAGACCACAGATGCCAGCCCAGACTACTATACCCAGAAAAACTGTCCATCACCATAGAAGGACAAAACAAGATATTCCATGACAAATCTAGATTTCACCAATACCTAGCCACAAACCCAGCCCTACACAAAATACTAGAAGGAAAACTCCAACCCAAGGAAGATGGCTAGACCAACAAAAAACACAGATAATTGATGATCTCATTACAGCAAATCCCGAAGAAGAAAAAAACACACAAATTAACATCACCAAAGATGAAAACTAAATTAACATGAGATAGCAACCACTGGTCATTAATATCCCTTAATGTAAATGGACTCAACTCACCCATAAAAAGGCACAGGCTAACAGATTGGATACGAAAACAATCCATCCCTCTTCGGCATACAAGAAATGCATCTCAACCTCAAAGACAGACATCATCTCAGAATAAAAGGTTGGGAAAAAATATACCAATCAAATGGACCTAAGAAACAAGCGGGTGTAGCTATCCTAATATCTAACAAAATAGACTTCAAGCTAAAATCAGTCAAAAGAGACAAAGAAGGACATTTCATATTAATCACAGGGAAAATCCATCAAGAGGAAATTTCAGTACTGAACATCTATGCCCCAAATACAAGGGCAACCTCATATGTCAAAGAAACACTTTGAAAGCTTAAATCATATATTAAACCCCACACACTAATAGTGGGAGACTACAACACTCCCCTCTCATGACAGGACAGGACAATCAGATGAAAAATGAACAGAAAAATAAGAGAACTAACAGATGTTATGACTCAAATGGACTTAACAGACATCTGTAGAATATTCCATCCAAACAGAAGGGAGTATATCTTCTTCTCAGCACCTCATGGAATCTTCTCAAAAATTGACCACATACTCAGTAACAAAACAAACCTCAATTAAGACAAAAAAAATGGAATAACCCAATGTACCTTATCTGATCGCCATGCTTTAAAACTAGAACTCAAAAGCAATACCAATTCCAGAAAACCCACACACACACACATGGAAATTAAACAATGCTCACCTGAATCATCAATGGGTCAAAGAAGAAATAAAGGGGGAAATTAAAGACTTGCTAAAATTCAATGAAAATGACCACACAACATACGCAAATTTATGGGACACAATGAAAGCAGTGTTAAGAGGCAAGTTCACAGCAATAAATGCCTACATAAAGAAGCTGGAAAAATCCCACACTAGTGAATTAACAGAACATTTGAAAACTTTAGAACAAAAAGAAGCAAACTCACTAAGAGAACTAGACGGCAGGAAATAATCAAAATGAGAGCTGAAATCAACAAAATAGACAAACCTTTATCCAAACTAACCAAAAGGCAGAGAGAGAATATCCAAATTAACAAAATCAGAAATGAAAAGTGGGACATAACAAAAGACATGGAGGAAATACAGAGGATCATCAAATCATATTTAATACAGAGAATCATCAAATCATACTTTGAAAACCTGTACTCCACAAAATTGGAAAACTTAAAGGAAATGGACAACTTTCTGGATAAATATCACTTACCAAAATTAAATCAAGACAAGGTAAACAAATTAAACAGACCTGTCACTGCTGAAGAAATAGAAACAGTCATCAAAAGTCTCCCAACCAAAAAAAGCCCAGGACCAGATGGTTTCAGCTCAGAATTCTACAACACTTTCAAAGAGGAACTAATACCAATACTCCTCAAATTATTCCACACAATAGAAACAGAGGGAACATTGCCAAACTCTTTTTATGAGGCTACAATTACCCTGATACCCAAACCACAGAAAGACAATACTAAGAAAGAGAATTACAGACCAATCTCATTCAGGAACATTGATGCAAAAATACTAAATAAAATACTAGCAAATTGAATCCAAGAACACATCAGACCCATCATCTACCAGGACCAAGTCAGCTTCATCCCACAGATGCAGGGATGGTTCAACATACAAAATCTGTCAACATAATCCACCATATAAAGAAGCTGAAAAATTAAAACCACATGATCATCTTATTAGATGCTGAAAAAGCGTTTGACAAAATACAACATCCCTTCATGATAAAGGTCTTGGAGAGAGCAGGGATACAAGGAACATACCTAAACATAATTGAGGCAATATACAGGAAGCAAACAGCCAACATCAAACTAAATGAAGAGAAACTCCCAGCAATTCCACTGAAATCAGGAACAAGACAAGGTTGTCCACTCTCTCCATATCTATTCAATATAGTTCTTGAGGTCCTAGCTAGAGCAGTAAGATACCAAAGCGAGATCAAGCGGATAAAAATTGGATAAGAAGAATTCAAACTCTCACTGTTGGCTCATGATATGATAGTTTACATAAGCGATCCCAAAAATTCTACCAAGGAACTTCTACAACTCATAAACACTTTCAGCAATGTAGCAGGATACAAGATTAACACAAAAAAAATCAATAGCCCTCCTGTACACAGATGATAAAAGGGCTAAGGAAGAAATCAGAGAATCAACACCCTTCAGAATAGCCATAAATGGCATAAAATATCTCGGAGTAACTCTAACCAAACAAGTGGAAGACTTGTATGACAAGAACTTTAAATCTTTGAAGAAAGAAATAGAAGAAGACACCAGAAAATGGAAAGAACACCCATGCTCTTGGGTAGGCAGAATTAATATAGTTAAAACAGCAATCTTACTGAGAGCAATCTACAGATTCAACGCAATGCCCATCAAAATCCCAACAAAATTCTTCAAAGGCCTCGAAAGAATGGTACTCAACTTCGTTTGGAAAAGCAAAAAACCCTGGATAGCCAAAATAATCCTGGGCAATAAAGGAACATTTGGAGGCATCACAATCCCTGACTTCAAACTATACTACAGAGCTACAGTACTGAAAACAGCCTGGTACTGGCATAAGAACAGACAGGAAGACCAGTGGAACCGAATAGAAGATCCGGATATCAATCCACACATCTTCGAACACCTGATATTTGATAAAGAAGCAAAAAATACCAAATGGAAAAAAGAAAGCATATTAAACAAGTGGTGCTGGCATAACTGGATATCAACATGTAGAAAAATGAAAATAGACCCATATCTATCACCATGCACAAAACTCAAGTCCAAATGGATCAAAGACCTCAACATAAAGCCAGCCACACTGAACCTTATAGAAGGGAAAGTGGGAAGTACACTTGAACACATTGGCACAGGGAACCACTTCCTAAATAGAACCCCAGCAACACAGACACTGAGAGAAACAATTAATAACTGGGACCTCCTGAAACTGAAAACTTCTGTAAAGCAAAGGACATGGTCAACAAGACAAAATGACAGCCTACAGAATGGGAAAAGATCTTCACTAACCCCACATCAGACAGAGGTCTGATCTCCAAAATATACAAAGAACTCAAGAAGTTGGACACCAAAAGATCACATAATCCAATAAAAAAAAAATGGAGTACAGACCTAAATAGAGAACTCTCAATAGAGGAATCTAAAATGGCTGAAAGACACTTAAGGAAATGTTCAACAGCCTTAGTCATCAGAGAAATGCAAATCAAAACGACTTTGAAATTCCATCTTACCTGTAAGAATGGCCAAGATCAAAAACACTGATGACAACTTATGCTGGAGAGGTTGTGGGGAAAAGGGAACACTTCTGCATTGCTGGTGGGAGTGCAAGCTGGTACAACCCCTTTGAACGTCAATGTGATGTTTTCTCAGCAAATTAGGACACAACCTTCCTCAAGACCCAGTAATACCACTTTTGGGGATATATTCAAAGGATGCTCAACCGTGCCACAAGGACATGTGCTCAACTATGTTCATAGCAGCTCTGTTTGTCATAGCCAGAAACTGGAAACAACCTAAATGCCCCTTGACTGAAGAATGGATAAGGAAAATGTGGTACATTTACACAATGGAGTACTACACAGCAGAAAAAAATAACGACAGCTTGAATCTGGCAGATAAATGGATGGAACTAGAAAACATTATTTTGAGTGAGGTAACCCAGACACAGAAAGACAATTATCACATGTACTCACTCATAGGTGGTTTTTAAACATAAAGCAAAGAAAGCCAGCCTACAAACCACAATCCCAGAGATCTTAGACAACAATTAAGACACTAAGAGAAACTTACATAGATATAATTTACATGGAAATTAGAAAGTAGTAAAACAAGATCTCCTGAGTAAATTGGGAGCACGGGGACCTTGGGGGAGGATTGAAGGGGGTAGGGGAGAGGTAGGGAGAGGAGCAGAGAAAAATGTAGAGCTCAATAAATATCATGGAAAAAAATGATGAACTGTTACATGGATCTGTGAGTGAAATAAAGCCTTTCCTCCTCAAAAAAAATTTATCATCTTTGAGTAAGAAACCAAAAATAAGAGGCAACATTTTAAAAAAGAAAAAAAAAGAAGTTAGAAAGATAAGATTCCAGAGGCAAAGGGTAAACTGGATAATTAAAGAAAAGAAGGAAAGAAACAAGCCACGCTAAAGCTGGGCATTTATAACTAAGACTAAGTCTCCGTGTGTATGATTTATTTTGGAGCTGGGTGGCGGGCCCCCCCAAAAAGAAAAAATAGTAAAATAATCCACAATAAACTTTTCCACTCCTATTCTTCATTTTTGGAGCATTTCTACTGAGTTGCCTTGAAAACTCCTTGATCCTTTTGTCTCCCAGTTCCAAGCTGCTATTAAACCTATTTAGTGAATTATTGCTTTTATCCTTGTATTTTACAGTTTTAGGTTTTCATGTGGGCTTTTTTGTAGTTTTTATTTCTGTATCTTTGTTCCTCATCTTTTTATTCATTATGATTCTTTTTATTAAGGTTCTTGGGTGTGATTAATAATAGTCCCTGCAGAGTTCTTGGTTGTGAACCCAAGAATCTTTCTACTCACTACTTTCTTTCCTGACTTAGGTCATATGTTTCTGCTTTTTGAAAAAAAAAAACATCTATTAATTTATTTTGTGTGTGGTGTCTGTGTGCTTGTGTAGGCATGAATGTATATATGCCACAGCACACATGTGGAGGTCAGAGGACAACTTGTTGGGAATTGGTCTCTCCTTCCACCTTGTTTTGAGGCAGGGTCTGTCTCATTGTTTCTGCCCCTAAGGTTATATACACCAAGGTAGGAGGCTTGTAAGAGTCTATAAAATCTCCTGTACCTACCTCTCATCTTGCCTTATTGTATCTGGCTTTTACATGTAAGGTCCAGGAATTGAACTCAGGTCATCTGACATGAGGCAAACATTTTTACCCACTTAGCCACGTTTCTGGCCAGTTCTGTTTTTGTAGATAGATGAAATTTTCTATTATATATTGTGGATGGTATGTTTTAAAGATTTTGCATTCTTTTATCCTCTATGGAATATTATTGGTCTTCATTTTAGCAGATACATAAATAACTAGCTGATAACCTTGAAGGCTTGATTTTACACTTTGTCATGGTGGATCTGTTTCATCCTTAGTCTCAAGGCTAATCCTAGGCCTGTAACAATGGCACAGGCACCATAGCTTCTCTGGTATTTCAAAAGTAATCCTCGAGTGCTTACCAATGTCATGTCACAATTCAAATTCTAAACCCAGTTTCCCTTGCGGACAGGGTCCTTGATCGTATTGTCCAGTCTTCTTCTGTTGCCTTTTACTGGTGACATCGGCTTTTAGACTGAGTTTTAGCCTTGACTGCAGAATGCCTTCAGGAGAAAGCTGTGTGTGTTTGGCATTTTCCCCGACGCAGTTACTGTCCTCAAGAGTCAAATTCAATTTCTGCCTTCTTTTGTTACTCTTTTGCCTTATCGTGGTTTGAATGTAAACTGTCCCCCATAGACTCAACTCATGTTTGAATACTTGATCCCCAACTGTTTGCCCTTTTTTGGAAAACCGGAAACTTTAGGAGGTAGAAGCTTTCTGCAGAAAATGAGTCTGGGGAAAGGATGACCTTGAGGTTTTACAGTCCAGGCTCACTTCCTGTCTCTTCTCTGCTTCCTAGTAACGTGACCAGCCATTTCTTGCTCCTACTGCAATGCCTTCCCTGCCCTGATGGACTCCACCCTCAAAATAAAAGATGAATTAGACTCCTCTTTCCATAAGTTGTTTTTGTTGGGTATTTTGTCGCTGTGGAGAGAAAAGTAATTAATACTTATCTCAACACTTTGTGAATAGTATATCAAGCATATATAGTTTATGTTTATGAAGTAAGACCAATGTAAACTATGCGGCAGTAAATAAAACTGGGTTCCATCTACACAAGTGCCTTGCTAACTTGCTTTGTCCCCGTAACAGTTTAGCTTCAACATGCGCCTGCGCAATTTTCTTCTACCACTATATAAGTTTTCAGGTCAAGCATAGCTTTTTCAATCAGCTTACTTGTGTTGGAAGCATGGGCATCGTAACATACATATATTTTAGTTTTCTTGCACAATGATGATGACAGTCTGGTTTGCAGTACCATAGAGATGGTGAGGAAATACTAGGTGGCTTTTGTGGAAATGTGGAATGTCACCAGCTATTCCACTGAGAGATAATGTGTGTGATTTCTGTCTCCCGGCTGCACTTTAAGCAATCCGCCAACCTTCAAACACTGTGCTCCAGTCTCTAAAGAGCCCCTCCTCAGATAACAACAAGCAGCTTTCAGGCACGTTGCAGCCCTGGAAGGCACTCCCTTTACCCACTAGTATTTTCTTTGCAGGAGCTCTAGGGAAAGATAGGGAAAGACAAAAATTGACACTAATGGCAAGTCTTTATCACACATCACAGCTCGCCATTGCTCGATATTTCCAACACACTCCGTGATTTACAAACCCAGTAAAATAAGAAAGCTTGACAGGATGTAGTAAGTCTATGTAGAAATTCTGCGTATATCTCTCTGACTGATAAACATCCTCCCCATTCAGAGACTAGCCAGAATGTTTCTCCTAATATACTCTTTGGCAACTCTAACCACTTAGAGCAGATAAAGACTCGAAGCATTAGTTATCAGATCTGACAAGATTTATATTCGGGGTGTGGTGAAGTGTTTTTAGTTCTAGGATTTTCTAGGCAGTTCCATCTCCTAGAAAAGGAAAGATCTCTTCCCGCTTTATGGCTTTGTTTCTCATTCTCCATGGAGAGCCAACAGCTGACGTGATCTGACTACAAAATGAGACTTCCTTTAGTCACTGTGTGTGGGACACAGCTTCGCCTGGCTTCTCATTCCACTATTGTGTTCCAGAAGTGGAGCTGCAATTGTCTTTCCTCGGGACACCTGAGCCCGCACATTAAAAAACTAAGCATACTGCAAAACATGTGATTCTCTGAACGTCAAATCACTAACTACTCAGTGCCAGAATCTACAAAAGCTTTCCACTGTAGTTCTCCAATACTTGAAGTGCCAGCTGAACAGTCAAGTAATAAAGTTGATCGATTGTGCCATGTCACACTAACCTCTTTTAATCGGAAGCATATATTGTGAGAGATACAAGGCACGTTTATTTCACTCAACACGCTTTTAGGTAGCTACCCACATATTTCTAGCCCAATCAACACTACCATCACCACCTAGGGGTAAAGCAGTTGAATAGCAAATGAGGTGGTGCTTAGGTTTTGTTTCGTTTAAGGATGGATGGAACACTTTTAAATTGAACCTTAAAATTTTAAGTTATCACATAATCCATGACGAAAATCAGACATCTGCCAGGTGCCCCAAATGTAGTCTGTACTATTTGAGTTTTTCAGAAGCTTTGGCCAAAACCCGAAAATTCTAGACATTCCTCCATGCTACTGTAAGAAGCAATTGATTCGTATGCACAAGCATGATCCACAAGTACTCAGCAACAAAGCTAGGCTAAATATGGAAGATAAAAAAGAAAAGTCCCTGAGAGTGAAGTATTTCAGCCAAAGGTCGAGTGTGTTTGGCACACACACAATTCATTGCATTTAGAAAGCAAGACTAATAGAAGTGCTTAGAAAGGAAGAGCCTTGTGGAAGAGTTAGGGACAACTGATAGGGCAAAATACGACCTCTAAATTGGTGAAAATAGATCAAAGTTGGGCTCAACCATGTGAGGTAATATATCTGTGTAAATTGTAAGGAAAGGAAAACCAGATGACTGTGGATTAAGATGCAAGACAAACCTGACATCAGATAATAGCCCAAAATACGTGCTAGACTGTCACAAGAAAGTTTCCTAAAAGTGACACTCACGTAATTGAGAGAAGGACAGAAAGAAAGACTTAATATTTTCAGTAAATCCCCAGGGCCTGTCTGGGTCTGCAATGTAAAATGGTATCGCTAGCAAAGAGGTGGAAGAAAGGCCTCTTCCCTCAGAAGGAACAAGCATGGCATTTGAGAACTCCACCTACGATGACCCAAGCTCTCTGCGTGCTGATGCACTTAGCCTTGCAAAGAAGCCCGGAAGCGTATTATATTCGCTTTAGAAACAGGAAAGGAAAGCTCAACCATCGCTAATTATCGCATCGTGCTCTGCGCATGCACTTTAGGAGCATCAGCTCACTTTATCTTCACAACAACCCTTCAGGTCCTCCCTAGCTCCAGTTTCCATAAAATGCAAGGATCCGTGGTGAAACCCCTTCTTTCTAGCTACAGATGAACCAGATGTGGAGCCCTGTGCTAGGAGCACTCCTCTAGAGGCTTAATTCCTCATGGCTGTCTCCGCCTGGCAGTGGCTGCTTTCACTGAGCTGGTGAAGCTTCCTGTCTGATTACTCCATGCTTTTCTCTTTTCCATTCAGCTTTACTCTGCACATTTTTAGTAAACACACAAACACACACACGATATCTTTTTCTGCTTTTTCAGTTGCAGGCAACACCTTTCAAAGGCTCAGAGCCCACCTGGCTGCAAGGATTGCATTGGCCGTCACAGATGGAGGGCCATTCTGGCAGGCTGAGAGTTTCATTAGGCGGTGGTGCTTCTTCACTACTCAGGGGGTTCCCAAATGCTGCTAGCTCGTGCTTGTGTGTCACCATTAGAGGTGGTGGCATGTTCCTCTCATTCTTTTTATGTTGGACTGCCATCTGCTGTGCCATTTGTAAAGAAGAAAAAGACATGGCATTGTTTGGAGTAAAAAGACTGTGAACAAAGCCAATGATTTTTTTTTTCTACTAGCCGTGAGAAGGCAGCCTCTTGCTAGGACAGATATCGTATGCAGGTGAAAAATGGTCACACTGTGGTCAGTTGGGGTTCTATTCACTCTGGAGACCTGTTGAGACCACTTATTGCTGAAAGCCGAAAGCCTCACTTTACAATCAAGACACCAGCTGCTTGATGAACCTTCTAGAAGCAGCAAGTCTTTTAAAGAGTGCTTGCTTCCCTGCTCTCCCGCCCTCTCCTTTGAATGCTAAAAGCACAACTGTCTCTAAGATGCAGTACTCTCTCTTCTTGCTGAGACAAAAATCTCACACATCCCAGGCTACCCTTGAATTTGCTTTGTAACCAAGGATGACCTTGAACTTCTGAACTTCTGGTCCTCCTGACTCTTCCTCCTCCTAAGTGTTGGGATTGAAGGCGTGGGTCACATACACCCTTTTTATATAGTACTTAAATCCAGAACTTCCTACATGCTAAGTAAAGCACTCTACCAGCCAAGCTCTAACCAGTCCAGGAAGACTGCCGTATTGGCTTTGTATTAATAATGGCCCCTATGTAACAGTCTTCTCTGTAGCCTGAACTCTCTTGGACGGTCAGCTTCTGGACTAGCAGAGTGGATAGACTGAAAGCCCGATCTCTATGTGCCTGCCCTGAACTCCCCTGGGAAGCTTAGGAAATGGATGGCAAAGCCCACTAAAGGACAGTAAGATCTCAGACGCTAACAGTGGGACTTGAATATTGTTGACATTCCCCCAAATGATCCCCATGCTTTTTGGCCAGGCCCAAAATCTCTTTTTTTGTTTGTTTGTTTTTGTTTGTTTATTTGTTTTTGGATGCAGGGTTTCTCTGTAGCTTTGGAGCCTGTCCTGGAACTAGCTCTTGTAAACCAGGCTTGCCTCGAACTCACAGAGATCCTCCTGTCTCTGGCTCCAGAATGCTAGGATTAAAGGTGTGCACCACCACCACCCAGCCCAGGCCCAAATCTTAAATAGAATCACAGTGCTATAGACATGCCGAAAAACTGTCTATGCATAAGCACTGCCGGGGGAACTTGGTTTTTTTTGTTTTGTTTTGTTTTTGTTTTTTTTTTTAAGTAGCTTCCAAGGCCCCTCACCGACAGTGTCCAATCTCTGGACTTGGGGCTAAACTACTTGTATTTTTCTGATAAAACACAAGGGATTTCCCGGAGAAGACAGCTTTGTAAACACATGCCTGAGGGTGCTTGTCATCATTCAGGGACCACAGCAAAACGGCCAAGTGAGATAAATCTGCTCTTTTTCTGAACCATCAGCACAACATAGATTCCCTAAGCTTCAGCTCCACAAAATTCCCTCAACTATCCAGTACCTCCAGAGCCCTCCCAGCCAATTCTGAGTTTGGGGTTTAGCTCTACTTTCTAAAAGGGAAACTAGGTACTGGCATAAGAACAGACAGGAGGACCAATGGAACCTAATAGAAGACCCGGATATCAATCCACACATCTTCAAAACCTGATATTTGATAAAGAAGCAAAAAATATCAAATGGAAAAAAAGAAAGCATATTTAACAAGTGGTGCTAGCATAACTGGATATCAACATGTAGAAAAATGAAAATAGACCCATATCTATCACCATGCACAAAACTCAAGTCCAAATGGATCAAAGACCTCAACATAAAGCCAGCCACACTGAACCTTATAGAAGAGAAAGTGGGAAGTACACTTGAACACATTGGCACAGGGAACCACTTCCTAAATAGAACCCCAGCAGCACAGACAGTGAGAGAAACAATTAATAACTGGGACCTCCTGAAACTGAAAAGCTTCTGTAAAGCAAAGGACATGGTCAACAAGACAAAATGACAGCCTACAGAATGGGAAAAGATCTTCACTAACCCCACATCAGACAGAGGTCTGATCTCCAAAATATACAAAGAACTCAAGAAATTGGACACCAAAAGATCACATAATCCAATAAAAAAATGGAGTACAGACCTAAACAGAGAACTCTCAACAGAGGAATCTAAAATGGCTGAAAGAAACTTAAGGAAATGTTCAACAGCCTTAGTCATCAGAGAAACGCAAATCAAAACAACTCTGAGATTCCATCTTACACCTGTAAGAACAGCCAAAATCAAAACCTCTGATGACAACTTATGCTGGAGAGGTTGTGGAGAAAAGGGAACACTTCTGCATTGCTGGTGGGAATGCAAGCTGGTACAACCCCTATGGATGTCAGTGTGGCGATTTCTCAGAAAATTAGGAAGCAACCTTCCTCAAGACCCAGTAATACCACTTTTATTTATTATCCAAAGGATGCTCAACCGTGCCACAAGGACATGCTCAACTATGTTCATTATTTTATGTTTTTGTCATAGCCAGAACCTGGAAACAACCTAAATGCCCCTCGATCGAAGAATGTATAAAAAAAAGTGGTACATTTACACAATGGAGTACTACACAGCAGAAAAAAATAACGACAGCTTGAAATTTGCAGGGAAAATGGATGGAACTAGAAAGCATCATATTGAGTGAGGTAACCCAGACACAGAAAGACAATTATCACATGTACTCACTCATAGGTGGTTTTTAAACATAAAGCAAAGAAAGCCAGCCTACAAACCACAATCCCAGAGAACTTAGACAACAATGCGGACACTAAGAGAGACTTACATAGATATAATCTACGTGGGAAGTAGAAAGTACAAAAAGACAAGATCTCCTGAGTAAATTGGGAGCATGGGGACCTTGGGGGAGGATTGAAGTGGGGAGGGGAGAGGCAGGGAGGAGAGCAGAGAAAAATGTAGAGCTCAATAAATATCATGGAAAAAATTTTTAAAAAGGGAAACTAACATAAATAAAGTTGAGGTCTAGAAAATATGTTCAGTCTGACATTCTCTAGCCCATGAATCTTTTCTCTTTTGCCTCAAGATTACCTTTCTTTCTCCCTAGCACTCAGTCCCTTGCAATTGAGTTCACAGACTCAGTGCCTTGCTTTATGTGCAGTGGGTGCCCAATACGTGTAAGAAAATGCATGATGGGGCTGGAGAGATGGCTCAGTGGTTAAGAGCACTGGCTGCTCTTCCAGAGGTCCTGAGTTCGATTCCCAGCAACCACATGGTGGCTCACAATCATCTGTAATGAGATCTGGCGCCCTCTTCTGGTGTGCAGACATACATAGAGGCAGAATGTTGTATACATAATAAAAAAAATAAATCTTAAAAAAAAGAAGAAGAAAATGCATGATCAGTGTGTAGAAGTATGTGTAGACTCATAGTTTGGTATTCAAAGTAAAAAAAGACATTTTTTACTTATACTGGGGGTGAGGTGGGGAGAAAGAATCCATTTTATGACAATGCACTTACATTGGAGGCATATCTTAGCATACAAAGAGATAGAGTAAAACTTGGGGAAATAATTGAAATTAGCAGCTGATGCACCCTGCAAGCTGTCTAATTAATGCATAGGGAATTACTGTCACTCTGATCCATTTTCTGAAGTCAATGGAAGGATCCACAGAAATTTTCTTCCTTGTATGTGTATGAATCTTGCTCTTAAATGTACTTAAACTAACAAGAAGACCAAAGGCAATAGAAAGCAATGCTTTTCTTTGAGGGGATTTCCTGTAGGGCCTGCACGGCATTCACTGGAACTGCCTGTAGATGGTTTTCCTAGGACTCAACCATCAGAGGCAGTTAGTACCTGAAGGTAATCCAAAGCAACTCAAGTAGGAATTCCTCCACAAGTAGCAGTGAGAATTTTGGATTGGGGAGAGAAAGTTCTTCCCTCGTTTGTTTATATTCCTTGTTTTATATGCAATAAAAATCATTTAGTGGGGCTGGAGAGATTGCTCAGTGGTTAAGAGCACTGCCTGCTCTTCCAAAGGTCCTGAGTTCAAGTCCCAGCAGCCATATGGTGGTTCACAACCATCTGTAATGAGACCTGGTGCCCTCTTCTGGCCTGCAGGCATACATGCAGACAGAATACTGAGAATACTGTATACATAATAAATAAATAAA
>PVIU01015719.1:0-47442 GCA_004026605.1 Ondatra zibethicus
CTCTGATCTCAGCACAGGAAGAGAGAGTCCTGGTGTTCCAAGGCCCCACAGAGGAAAGGGCAATCTTGCAGGGGGGCGGTGCAGGGTCGTGTGGAACAAAGAGGCCCGTGGGGACCTTACTGCCAGGCACGCACAACCTTACCAGTCTGCACCTCTGATCTCAGCACAGGAAGAGAGAGTCCTGGTGTTCCAAGGCCCCACAGGAATGGGCGATCTTGCGGGGGGGGGCTGCAGGGTCCCCTAGTTGTCATTTTAATAATTCTTGGTTTATTTCTTAAAAAGTTGTTTGATTTGGCAGTCAAGATACAGGCCTTAGGAAAACTTAATTCAACAGATCATAAAGAAATTCAGATCCAGACAGAAGAATTCAATGGAGAATCAATTTTAACATTGCATTATAAGGTTAGAGAGGAACAGCCTAAAGTTTTCAAACAATCAACCTTAATATATCCAGTAACCTTACAGGAATTGCCCGATGATAGATTTCCCAAAGGCTGTGCAAGAGTTAATGGACCCCTGTGAAAATGTTGGCTTGGAAGTGATAGTCTCATGGCGTACATTCACCTTTTGTGAAGCAAACGTTAAACTCATTGTCAGTTTGTAATAAAATTATCCCTAACAACCGGATAGAGTGGGTTAAAGCTGTTTTAGGGCCTGGTCCACAATTGCAATGGAGTATCTTGTTCAGAGAAGAGGCTAAGACTATCGAACAATGGAATAAATATAGAGGTATGAAAATCCCTGCAGATCAATTTTCGGAGAAGGAGATTATGGTACTATAGAAAAGTCTTTATATGAAGACCAAGCCCTGGCTTTATGCCATGCAGCATCTTTGAATGCTTGGGAAAGAATTGGAGAATGAAAGAAAATTGAGTCTTTTACTAAAGTTATAAAGGATCCAAAGGATTCATGAATTTCTTCCAAAGACTGATTTCAGCACTAAGTAGAATGATACCGAATTCCTAAACTAGACAAATAATGATTGAGTCTCTGGCTTTTGAAAATGCTAATTCTCAATGAAAAAAGGATAATTAGGCCTTAAAAAGCAAGGTTGGTACCCTTGAAAGAATGGATCTGAGATACAATAAATTTTAAATCTCATGACTATGATGATTCTTGGCTAGGAGAGGTGACTTCAAAAAGATTGAGTAAAAATTGAAATGTCAAGTGTTGTGATTGTGATAAACAAGGTCACATTAAAAGGGATTGTTAATGGACAATTCCTAGAAGCAAATTTTCTCTAAGTATAATCTGAACAGAAGCCCCTCCGTTCTGGATTATACAGAAGGTGTAGCAAAGGCAGACATTAGACTACTGAATGTAGATCAATAAGAGATATTCAAGGTATCCCTTTGCCATTGGCAAACTCCTTAAGGGGCCCCTATGCCAAATCCATTCCAGTCATTTCCTACCATCATAGAGAAAACTCCTTCCCAGAGCAAATAAAGAACCCAATGTTTATTGCAAGAAGCTATATTTCTCTGGATAAAAGAACAGTTATAGAAGAAAGAACAAAAAATTCAGGAGAAACAATAAGGTGAGCATTTTGTCAAACTTCTATAAATGAATAAAGACCAAAATTAAAAATACAAATAAATGATGTTGTCATTGAAGGTCTGGTAGACACAGGTGCAGATATGACAAAAATTTCACCAGATACCAATTCGGTCTCTTCAGGAGGTAAATGTTTATCTTCTAGAGATTGGAAGTTTATCTCAGGTAAAACAGAATGTGGGATGGGTTGAATGTATAGACCCAGAAGGACAGAGAGGAAAATTAAAGCCATATGTGGCAAACAGAGCAATAAATTTGTGGGGACATGATTTTTTACAGCAATGGAATACTCAGATTAACATTCCCCCATCTTAGAAACAAACCATAAATAATTTATGTTTCTGGGAAAAATATTACACGGTAATATAAAGAATAGTCACCAGCCATTTAAGTTGTACAAGAACAGGGCACAACAGCTGCTGATCTTCGAAAGTCACCAATATCCCTACATTTAAAATGACTGACAGACAAACCTGTATGGGTTGCACAATGACCTTTAACAACAGAGAAATGTCAGGCTTTAGATGGTAGAAGAGCAACTAAGTGCTCAGCATATTGAAGAATCAACCAGTCCTTGGAAATATTCTCTTTGTTCTTAAAAAGAAATCTGAAAAAATGGAGAATGGTAACAGATCTAAGAGCTGTTAATAAGGTGATTCAGTGAATGAACGCTCTACGTTCTGTAATTTTGCCTTCTCTATTGCCTAAAGTATAGCCTCTGATAGCTATTGATTTAAAAGATTGTTCTTCACTATACATTTACAAGAAAACGACAGAGAAAAATTTGTTTTCAAGATGCCTGCTTATAATAATCCTTAGCCTGCTAAGAGATATCAGCAGGTTCTCCCACAGGGAATGTAAATCACCTCACCCTGTACCAATATTTTGTATAGCAGCCTTTGAAAATAATATGTAAGCAATTTCTTGAATCTATAGTTTATCATTGCATGGATACCAAATGTCTGAAGTAGTAAAGACTTTTTTGCCTTGTTGGGGATTTATAAATTGTTCCTGAAAAATACAAAGAGAAGATTCTATTAATTATTTAGATTATAAAATTGGTTTATAAGAATATAACTCCAAAAAGTATAAATTAGAAGAGACAGACAATGCTCTAACATATGTCTCTAAGAAAATAAAACAGTTTTTTGCTTATTATAATATAAAGTATATTATAGGTGTACCACACAATCCTATGGGACAGGGAGTTATAGAAAAATCAATTTATACTCTAAAGGATATGTTAAATAAACAGAAAGATAAAGATACCTAGAAATAGATTGCTTAATGCTTTATTAACTTTTAATCTTCTAAATACTAATGAGAAAGGAACAACACCTGCAGAGAGACATTGGATAGTAGGAAAACTACAGAATAAAACAAGCCAATATAGTTGAATGATGTATTGATTTCAGAATGAAAACAAGGACATGTGTTACATTAGTGAAGGGGTTTTACTTTTGTTTTCACAGAAGAAAAGCTGTAGATACAATCAAATTTGATAATGATTCAATTTGAACAAGAGATACCTCTCAATTAGAAGAGATGATAGTTCAGCAAACAGCATAACAGCATGGCCGTCTAATTTAAACTAACCTATATAACTAACAAATGCTTTTCCTTTTATCAGAAATAACTTTCCAAAACAGAACCTCCCTACAATTAGGGTTGGGGAATGGTTTTGTTTCTGTCTTTTCAAGAGAATAGAGGTATCCAGCTAATGAATTTGAAGACCACTAGACAAATAAGAAATCTGAAGAAAATGGACAAATCATCTAGAAAAAAGTCCCAAGATAAAGAGTAAATTGGCCTATTGGTATACCACATTTCTAACAGAATAAAATTCATAAATCTTTCAAAATGCTTGTTTCTTATATTCTCTAAAGACATATAATACAAGTGGTCCTTTTGTAGTCCTAGTCCAAATAAAGACTAAAGCTGCCTTTGGAATTGGAGTACAGTTCTCTCCTTCTCTAATCCTAAGCAAACTTATTAAAGAAATCCAAAATCTCTCTCTCATGTCAGAAGAGCCACCTGATATGGGGCAGGAAAAAAATACATATTTAAGGACTACTTTACTGCCACTAATCTCACAATTCTTTGGTTTCATAGTGACTCTTTAACTGCTTTTCTTAAGGTATAAATTTTATAAAATATATACATATATGCATATATATAAACTTCCTGTTATAATATTAATGGTCATATAGAATAGTAACTAATTCTAGAAAAAACTCTCATCTACCTTCTAGTACATGATTTCTGGCTTGAGTCTCTCTCAGTTTTCTGCAGTGATCCATAAGCACTTCTATCTGCATTCTTTGAAGTCTCCAAAATGAGGATGGGGCCCCACTATGACAATTCCTCTAAGACTATGATAATTTCACTAACCTGAAAAACACCACCAAAAGATTGGCTTTGAACTACATACTGTTCAGAACAATTTCAATGTGGCTAGCTGAGATGATCCAACCTCAGAGACTACTCCAGCCAGGACTTGAGACAAGCCCTGCAATTTTTCATTATGTATAGACTGGAAAAAAAGATATAGCTACCTCTCCCTGGACTTGGCAATTAATCCAATTTTTCTTCCCAGCATCCCCTAAATACCCCATTACCCCCAGACAGCAGGAAATAAATTTAAGTATACACTGCCCATAGTTATAAGAGGTTGGGTGGGTGGTTTTTGGTCATTCAATGGTTTATGAATATTTGTCATTGTTTATGGGGGTTGCTTATAAGTTATTATTGGTTATGATTAGGAGGAAAGTCAAACAAAGGAGATTAGATTTAGAGATCTTTTTTTGAAAAGAAAAAAGAGGAATACAGATATGATAGGATAAAAGGGTAGATTATTGAATCTACTCTGAAAAGGAAAAAGGGAAGATATAGATATGGTAAGATAAAAAGTAGATTATTAAATCTACTTCTAAAAAGCAACTACTAGTTTTAAATATTTTACATTGAATTGGACTTTTGTATATACTAATTTTGTATATTGATAGAAATTTGAGATTAATTTTGTTAAAGCATACTATAGATACATTTTTAATCTTTTTCAAGGTACTATGCCCATAAGTTCATTTAACAATATAATGCAAATTTATAGTTCTTGAAAGTTATTATTACCAACTGTTTAGAATAATAAGGAAATGCAGATTAGTAATTAGTCACCTATTACAATTAAAGTTGTAGTCACATTAGGTATGTGTTCAAGATCAAATGGACATATTCTAAACAGATATGCTATCTTTAAATGCTTCAGAGATCTACAGAATATAACATTTAAGGTGTTTTAATAACATAGGTTCTTTTTTATTATGGTGAGATCGGTCTACTCCTGGAAGCACCAATCTACTTGAGGGAAGACAATGGACATCAAAGAAGCTCCACATGGAATTTACTTTCTTTGAGGCAAAAGTAAGTCACTGGGCAAGAAAATGCCCTTGCCTTGCCTGCTGACCGTATGCTGTCCTATTTGGACAAGCAGGACACAAAAGAGAGTGACTGCCAAACCTTATCAAAACAAGGCAGGTCAGTCCTTCAGAATTACTTATTCATAGAAAAGTTTGTTGAATATTGTATTCCTTTAGGCTAATGATGAATGACCCAACATTGCAGAGGAACTTTGGGTTACCATCTAGGAAGTCAGCTGTTTCTGTCATTTCTCACAGGTTTTGTAAGTTGCTTGCTTACACTTCCTGCTTACTCAGTTAATATTATTCCCTTCGCAGGTCTCTGAGGTAGATGAAAACTCAATAGTTATAGTTTTTGTTTACTACGCTCAGAAAAGTAATTCATTAAAGGAGTGTAAATGTATAATATGGTTGATTGATATCAAAAGAAAATTTTGGATGGCAATGCAAGTTATGATAGAAAGTAAATTAGGTATAAGACTTTGGACTCACCAAGAGAGGATAGATAAGGAGTGTTTTCTCTGAATTTGTTAAATGCACATGGACTAGACATTGTTGATATACTTATTTCCTGTATCTATTGCATAGGGTTATTGTACTTATTGTATATAGTTTTTCTTGTATTAGTTATAACCTTTTTATTTTAGACAAAAAAGGTTAATATAGTGATATGTTGTTTATGATCTAACATATAAAGCTTGCCTGAAGATCAGAGTTCAAAGCTAGCCACACTAGTTAGCCATAGAGACTGGCAATAGTGATGCATGCCTTTTATATCAGTACTAGAGAGGAAAAGAAACCAAGATGAGATGGGAACTAATTCTCTTTTCAGTCTGAAGTTTTCATAGAAGAACTCTCTATTCGTTGATTGCTTTACTTTTCTGATCCTCATCTTGAATTCCAATATCTGTCTGTGGGTTTTTATTATTAATACCAACTAGAATTTGTGCTACAGTGAAGGATACAGGCCACAGATTCAACTAAGCATGGGTTGCAGATGCTCACAGAAACTGAAGAAACAAAGAAAGACCTTGTGTGGGTCCTCTTCATATATATTATGTCTGTGTAGCTTAGGGTTTGGGGGAACTTCTAACAGTGAGAGTGGAGATGTTTTTCTGACCATTTTGCCTGTTCTTAGGACCCTTTTCCTCCTACTAGTTTGCCACATCCATCTGTGATATGATATGATTTTTAATATGCCTAGTTTTATTGTATCCTGTTAGTCCATGATCAATGGATATCCTTGGGAGGTCTGCTTTTTTTTCTTTATGATTTCTTTTTTGAAGGGAAACATAGAGGAGTTGATCTTGGGGAGGGATGGCAGGAGGAGAAACTTGGAGGAGTGATGGGAGGGGAAACTGTGATTGACATATAATGTATAAGAGAAGAATAAAAGTTAAAGAACATGGGAGCCCCAGGTAGTCTTATACCCAGCATTGTTAGTAGCATTTTCTTGTATTTATTAAATATGGTGATTTCTCTGCAGTAATTGTGAGTCAGATTTAAGGAAATTTCCTAAAATCAATGTAATAACGTGAGGTCATTGTTTGTTGGGTTTTTAAAAAGGCAAGCAGGATTTCCTGGCAGATTTTCTAAATTCTTTGTGCTATGTAAAATATTATTTTCATAACCTTATAAAAAGATGTTTGCAGCAATGAAATAAGTTAATAAGAACAATAAAGTCCAGTCTTTCTCTCTCTCTCTCTCTCTCTCTCTATATATATATATATATACACACATATATACAAACACATACAAGTTGCCCAATAATATCTATTATCTGTCTATATAGCATCTATTTATTTACCTACCTATACATATCTAAATATGTTTCTTTTCTTCTTTTTTATTAAAAATAGGTTCTTTTCTCATATAATATATTCTGATTAAACCCCACTCTACTCCTCCCTGTTCCTCTCAATATCTATTTCCATCAGATCCACTACTTTTTGGTCTGCCATTAGAAAACAACAGGCTTCTAAGAAATGACAACAAAACATAACAAAAATACATTATAACAATATAATACAATAAAAAAAATCACATTGAAGTTAGAGAAGGCAAACAAACAGCAGGAAAAGAGCCGAAGAACAGGCTGAAGAATCAGAGACCCATTCATTCACACACTCAGGAGACCCATAAAAATATTAAACTGAAAGCTATAATACATATGCAGAGGGCCTGGGACAGACCCATGCAGGTCTTGTGTCTGCTGTTTCAGTCTCTGTGAGCTCAGAGGAGCTTGGTTCAGTTGATTGAGAGGCAGTCCTGTCCTGTTGTTCTCCATCATCTTTGGCTCTTATACACTTTCTGTCTTCTCTTTCTTGGGGTTCCCTGATCTCTGAGAGGCAGAATTTCTTCTTAATTTCTATTAGAGTCTGGATGTACTTTCCAGGCAGTCAGGTTGTAAATATTACTAAAGATAAAATTGGGAGATGAAATAGTAGATTATAACTCATAGGTGTATAAGCAAGAAATAAGTAATAAGAAAATTTAAGCAATGAAACAAATGCTCTCTGAAATCTGTTTTCATTGACATATTTGAGCATAGTAGTATGTATATAATTTTTCTGGGTTCAGTATTCTACAACAGCTAAGAGCAGGGTTTGGGGAATGAGCTGACATCTAAATGTATTTGTGGCCAAAGTATTTCAGCTGTATGTCTCTCAGGTGTTCTACTTGACAATGTGTATAACCATATTTTCAGTGGCGATTAAACAAAGTATTAAATGTATAGCACATGCTGTATCTGCTGCACAATAAATAATAAATTAAAATAATTTTGGAGAAAAGTTCTATTATTATGCTAAGAAATTGGATCTGTGTATTTCAAAACCGTGTCTTACTTTTATCATTTTGGTCAGTGTTATGCTGATAGCTTTGCTTTTATGTGCTCAATAGGATTAAGAAAAAAGAAATCATGGAAATGAGTTTCTATCTCTCTAATACCTGCAATATTATAAGTGCATGATAAATATATCATTGGTTGAATTGGTTAACACTAAAAGTTAAGTCAGCCTGTATTTATCATTATACCTACTAATAGTCAATTACTGTCTGAAGATTACTAGCCATCCCTAAACTACAGTCTTCAATATAGCATCAAATCGTGTTCTGTTTCTATAGTAAAATAATAGCCTGGGTAACAAATATAGAACAAAATGGTTCACTTACCTCACAGTTTTAGAAGCTTGAAATATATTATCAAGCAACTCTATTGTTTCAAGTGAAGAACTTCTGGCTAAGTCATGATATTTTGATGTTGCAGATAACATCATAGTTAAGCACATGTTGAAAGAAAGATCAGGTGGTTCAGAAATACAAGGACATTAAGAGGTAGCTTTGTTCTTTTTATAACAATCTAATTTTTTGCAGGAACTTGTGCTGATCATAGAAAAGTCATGCACCAATTTGCTTCATGATGAGCCTTTGATGTTTCCCTTACCTTCTATCCAGCTTTATCTCTTGATTCCACCATCTTCCACTTCCACAGCAAGAACCATGAATTCAGCACAAGAACCTTTAGGGAACACACTCATTCACAGAAATTATTGCCTCACAGAGGACACTGATATTTATGATTTATCTGCAATTACAAACATGTGCCTCTACTATTCTTTAAGTAGAAGACAATTTAAACTCACTTTAGGAAAGAGTTACTTCAAATTACCTCCCATTTTCTTCATAAAACTGCAAATGAGAGTATTATGCTCTTAATTCTTGTGCCTAGTAGGCAATGTGCCAGACATTGACTTTGTCCATTGGAGAATTTAAACAATTATCATGCCCACTGTTTTTCTCTAAAAAGCTTATGATATACTTAGAGATATAAATTGTAGAACTCCAAGTGAATTAAAGGGCACACACACACACACACACACACACACACACACACACAGAGAGAGAGAGAGAGAGAGAGAGAGAGAGAGAGAGAGAGAGAGAGAGAGAGAGAAAACATATAGAGGAAGCACCAGAGCCCCCAACACAGAATAAGCTTTTGCCATTGTTCTTGGTTGCCTACCATTTCTAGACAGTAAGACCTTCTTGCTGAAAATATACCACACTTTGGTTGCAGGACATAGAGGAAACATGTTGGAATGGACCTAGAACTAATTTTCACAGTGCCTGAAGGTGTTGCGTAGGGTGCTGTGAGAGAAATGGCATCAATGGACTTAGTACTGGATCATGCTACAGATAATGCCAAGCAGGATGTGCTCTTGATGCAATAGTAGAATGATTGATATGGAAATGACTGATTTGAAGGAATTCATGTCTGGTGCTACTGTAAGCATGGTCAAAAGCCCATAGCCCTGGGGTAGAACTACTATTGTTCTGTTAAGTGGATTTTGTTTTGGCAATTTGGCATCTAAACATTTATTCTTATACTGTTATATTTGTGATTCTGTCAGTCTTGGCCACAGATGCTTCTTTTTGCAATGGACTTTCGTCAATAAAGAGACAGATGCTTCTTTTTGCAATGGACATTAGCCATTAAAGAGACTTATGACTGATAAAAATGCTGAGAATAAATGACTGTTCAGAACTCATTTCTAAGTGAGCCATTTATTTTATGATATCGTTAGCACAATGTTTAAGGAAACATCTAGGGAGAGGAAGTGGAAATAATCTAAGAACAGGAGAAGTGGGAGCGTGATAACAAATGCTGTAATGTGGACGTGGACATGACATGACCATTGTCCTCAGGAATTCACTGACGCTATTGTTTTCGCACTAGACCCACACAAGATCAAGATAGTTAACATTTCAGTCTAGATGAGGAAGGGGAAAATGAGGCTCTACCTGAGTTGTGGAACAAATAACAATCAATGACTACTGGGGGAAAGAAATTCATTCCTTTGGTATTATCACAAATCATAAATTGCCCATGTTTTGGCATATGGCCTCACGTACCTGTGCATGCAGCAATATTAACTGGGCTCAGTAGGGTAAAAAAACAAGAAGGGGATATGAATGAAGGGGAGAATTTGGGGATGAATATGGTCAAGATACAAAACATACATGTGTGAAAATTTCAAAGAATAAATACCCTTTAAATATTTCAAAGAATGAAAATCCTTTAAAAGTGTACAGGTAGAAAATAGAATTGGACAATAGATTTCATAATGAAACTGAGACTTAAAGGAAGGTAGCATATAGTGTATTTCAGTAATTGTGAATGGAAAGAAGAGAAGTAGCGAACAATGCAAAGAAAATGGGAATAGATAAGGTGCATCCTGGGTTGCTGGAATTATTATGAACTTGCTTATTGTTTACTGTGAGACTCAGTTTCTTAAGTTCATTTTGTTAGCAGTGGCACATTGCCATTTAGTAGTGTTTCTGGAAGGTAAAAATGATAATGATAATGTTGCTATCAAAAATGTTAGGGAGAAAAGACTTGGAAATGCTGAGAGAATCCAATCTAGACTCATGGCAGGCGTTAAGGACAATATTCAAGGTTCCCTTCCCATCCTGCGCTTACTGTGCTTTTTCCTTCATCTCTGTATTATTTGTTTGTAAAACCAGCTTCAGCAGTATCAGAAAGAAATGGTAATTACGCCAAGGAGGAACAAAAGACTGGATCCTGTAGGAAGCTGACATTTAAATGAAGGAAAAAATGGATAAAAAATAAATTCATTGTGAAATGTTCTTTGGCTCAATTCCTGCTGGAGAGCTGGAAAACAAACGGAATGTGACAGCACAGGTTAGTGTTGCTCTATCCTCAGGGAAAGTCTCTGGCAATAATATAGTGTGTTCTGAAGTAGGGAAGATATTTTTTTTTTCTTAGTTAGTTCATTCTGTGGTGGTGGACAGGCATGAGAGATACCCCAGGAAGGAAAAAGGACATTTAGCTATTGTCTCTGGCTCCATCTAGGATGAGAAAGCTATTAGACTTTCAGTTTTGGGGGAGCTAAATCTCTCAGTCATCTGCCATCCTCCAAGGACCACTACTATCTGCCTGGACAGAGCAACTGTAGGAACTATATAGGTCAGTATAAGCTGCCTTAGCAACTGGGTAACTTAATTAACCAAAATTAATTTTTTTCACAGTTCCACAATTCTAAGGTCCAGGTCTCAGGTGGTTTAGTTGTGGTGAGGCTTCTTCTAGTTTTTTTCAGTTACCTTCTTGCCTTATACCTACATGACACTTCACTGTAAGGAGAAAGGAAAAAAACATGTAGGACTGCCTCTGGTTTTCTCTCATAAGAAGAACATTAAGGTCAAGATTACTGACATATGGTACAGAAGTCATGACATTCAAATAATTCTAATGTTAATCACAAATTTCAGTGATTTAAAGAAATATTTATTTTACTTTTTTTATGTGTACACCCACAGAGGATATAAGGGGACATTGTAGCCCAGTGAGTTGTCTGAAGTGAGTGAAAAGAACTAAACTTTGGTCCTCTGGAAGAGCAGCAAATGCTCTTAAACAATGAGCCCTTTCTCCAGCCCTGATTTTTTTAAAGAATAATCATATGAATACTACAAAGTGTGGTGAAGTATTTCATGAAGATTCCTAGGGTTGACCTTGACAATTTCAGCTATTTTTCTCTATTTTTCAGAGATAGAGATAGACTACAAAATGTTTAGCTGAATTGATTGGTAGTTGTAGAAAACACATGGATTCATAATGACTAGTGCTTGATAAAATGAAAAATTTTCTAAGTCTTTATATCACAGTCAGCTCAATAATATTTGATCTTCAGATGGCAATCACACATATGGTCTGCTCAAATACTAAATAACTGAGGTGAAGTTGCTACTTAAAAGAAATAGAATTCTGTTTTTTATTTTTTCCTATGTGTGTTTGTCACAACACAATGTAGAAAGACTTCGATATCTCCTTTGATATTTGGGCATAAAAGGAAGAAATTGGAAAACATTGCCCTGTAAATAGTGAAGAACTCTTTATGGTTTTTTTTTTTCTGTGGGAGGTTGGAGTGTCTGAAGGTGAGTAAGGTAGTGAGGGAGGAAATGAACTTTTCTTTCCCACTGTAAGTGTTTAAACCTTAATCTCCCATTTCCTAAACACTTTTCTTCTGATTCTGTGTTTAGTGTGTTATAAATATGATGGAGGAAGTTTAGGCTCCTCCCTAGACCTGAGCATGCTGGCAAATTCTTCTGAAACCTACTCCCAGGCAGCATGCTGAGTGTCACAAAGTCCCAGCCCTTCACTCTGGACTGTTTCAGCTGGAGGCTGGAGAACTCTGCTGCTCTCCTCTGACAGGCTTATGTGTAGCTGAAGAGTGATAACATGGAGACTTTTTTTCTTTTTCTTTTCTTTTCTTCATGTGCCAATTAAAAAGAAAAAAAAAACTCTATAGTTGAAAACTGTCGATTGTCACACCAGACACTAACATTATCTCCCTCTTGAATAATTCCGACCTGCTGGATGAAACAGGCACTTTCAGCTCATCTTTTGTTAAGTTATATGAGCTAGTTGGCATTTGATTATGCAGAGGGTGTTTAAAATACATCATCAGAGATAAACACACACCTTTATTTGTTGTACTAATAGATATTTGGAAAACTATATGCCATTTTATAATGACCATAAATCACTACATCAATTTATTTAAGTGATTAACCAAGGAATAATAAATTACATGATTCAAATTTGGAAATGGATATCAAACAATGACATTATTTAGATCCAGACTAATTCTGGAAAATTCATAGATAGAACTTATGAGTGTATCATTGAAGGATAGAAATATTCATCTCATACTTGTGAAATATTATTTTAAGATGTGTTACATTCATTTATGCTGTGGAGTATTTGTTGAAGGATGCAAAGATGTGTTGCATTTTTTTATGTTGCATTTGTTTAATTCTGTGAAGCTTTGTTACTTTGCCAGTCTAAAACACCTGGTGGGTCTAATGAAGAGTTGAATGATCAATAGGTAGGCAGGAGAAGGATAGGTGGGTTGCCAGGCAGAGAGAATAAATAAAGGAAGAAGGAGAAGAGAGAGAGTGAGCAAAAGAGAAGGAGAGAAGGATGCCAAAGGCCAGCCACCTAGCTACACAACCAGCTAGGGAGTTAAAAGGAAAGAAAGGCATATAGAATAGAGAAAGGTGAAAAACAGGAGGCAAAAAGTAGATGGGATAATTTAAGTTTAGGAAATCTGGCTAGAAATCATTCAAACTAAGGCCAGTCATTCATAAGTAAGAATAAGTCTCTGCATGTTTATTTGGGAGCTATGTGTTGGGCCCCCAAAAGAGTAAAAACAAAAATAAAACAAAAAACCCTACATCTCGTAACTAATAGTACAAAGGAAATGTTGGAGGAGGGCTGATTAGACTGCAGTTCTATGCATGTGAGAAAATTAGTCTAATTCTAAATCCTCCATGGGCAAAGCATCCACACAGGACCAGTGCTTGTGAGGATCACTATTTCTCACGCCCAATGTAAAGCTCATGCTATGACACATTCCTAAGAAATATCTGTTGAGTGAGGGAACAGGAAAGGTATTGTGGGTTACGTGTATTTCCTGACTATCTAGAGATACATGGCTGGCTTTGTAACAGGGTTTCTAAGCCATTTTATCCAACTGATCACTGGATTTTTTCCTGGCTGTCAGACAGAAATACTCATGCTGGTGTTCAATACCCTTCTCTTCTGCAGCCTTATAGCATATAGCACATAATTTTGCTGTAATGAGAATCATGTACAAATGGTGTTTTCTTTGAGTGAAGTTTTGAGTGTGAGAGGTGACTTACACCGAGAGCTTAGAGCAAAACCAAAGGAAGCTGAAAAGATCCAGGGGGAAAAAGACTCCTGCAAAAGCTGACACGTTCTCTTGGGCTGTGCTTCACGGCTATTCTCACAGCACGGATGCGCTTGGAAGTCAAATTGTCACTTCAAGGGAGAGTTTTGCTAGTCAGGAAAGGGCCCAGGTCAATAAAAATATACTGTGCACTGACTAGTGCCATGACCCATGTCTAAATTTCATTCTCAAGAAGGTGTGAAAACAGCATTTGAGAATCTCTGATTTAGGTGAAACCATCTGAGAATATTATTCCTGACTTCATCATTCTAAAAGTTTGGCAACATGCCAGAGGAAGATGATTACAGCAAATGCACAGCTGCTCTTCCACCTGTAAGTCTGTTTCATTTCAGCTGCTTACAAGGGGGCTACCAGATGAATGGTTGCAAAACAAATTTGGTGCAGTACTTCCATTTACAATCCAACATCCTATGTCTATGGCTTTGATCATAACATTAAAAGTCATTGGAATAAAGTAACAAAACAGCTAGATACTCCCAAGTGCCTTTTCTCTTCCTTTTAGTGAGTATTCATCACGTGTTTATTATGCCCTCAGTCTGTTCCTTGATATTCACATACTCATTCTTAAAATCTCACCTACCTTTTATCTACCTGTCACTGCTTTCTTGAAGACACAGGTTTGAAGAACATACTCTCATTTCCATCAATCATTTTGCATTACATTTTCCTAATTTGTAGCTCTTGGATGAAGTTACTTTGTCTAAGATAATGTTTATTTTGCATATCTGTACATTGTACACTGCCTACTATCTAACAAGTCTTTTAAAAACTGTGTGTATGCATGTAAGGTCAGACGTCAGCTGTGTGGAAGTGGTTTTCTCCTTCCAGCTTCACATGGGTTCCAGGGAGGGAATTGAGATTGCCGAGTGTGCATCATCAGGTAGGTAGTGCTAGCTCACCCGGCCCACACTGTGGGTCTTTTAATAGATGTGGGTCTCTTAGTTCAGGAGCAGCTGCCCTTTTCTGATTGAATCTGATTTTTCAGATGATTACTTTCAGAATGCTGATTTAATTTATTCCCATGACGAATATTTCTGAAGGAACTGTGAGGTGTTGCTTCTTATACTGGCACTTTTCATAGCCCATTTCTTCTGCATCAATGGCATTGAGGAAATGGAAGCCGGGTGGTGTTGCCATCTTACAACTCCCATGTGGCATAAAAGTTTTCAGATTCTGATTTATGTGAGTCTAAAGCTCATGCTCTTTTTTTATGCCATAATTTTCCTCTAGGATATAGCAGAACTTTTTGTATAGCTTATACAGCAAACAAAAATACATTACAACTTAGATTTGGTCATAATGAAATTCTTATGACTTTAACTTTACTTAACACTTGATAACTATGTGCATACACATTCAAGTCCATCCTGAGTCAGTTTGTGAATGACTAAAAACAGACTCTTAGGATTTTATTTTCTAGTTGTCAACAAATTATTACATAGAATGCACTTCTCTAATGGGAATCTCTAGGGAATGGCTTTTTTCTAAGTGTTTCCTATCCCTTTCTGAAATTTTATATGAAACCAGAAGATTATTTGATGTTGACTGTGTTATAGAATTGTGGATGGATGAATATGGGCTTAGGCGAATGGAGAAAAGAATGAAAACAGCAAATGCTCAGCTGCTCTTCCACCTGTAAGTCTGTTTCATTTCAGCTGCTTACAAGGGGGCTACCAGATGAATGGTTGCAAAACAAATTTGGTGCAGTACTTCCATTTACAATCCAACATCCTATGTCTATGGCTTTGATCATAACATTAAAAGTCATTGGAATAAAGTAACAAAAATGCAGTTGACTATTATCCATGTTTTGCTGCAGATTAAAGATGACTACAAATGCTTCACATTCCTTCCAAAGAGAAACGGCATTTACTTCTACTTTCACTGAACTTGGGATGAAGTGACTTCTCTGATAGAATAATTGGGAAGTGATATGGAGCTCATTCAAAGACCTGGGTTTTCATATATTTGTAGTCATTATTTTTTCTGATTCCTGGAGTTCTCAATCTCAGGTCTATGTGGTAAGAAACTCAACATGCTGTGCATATAAGAAGGCCTATGCACCTATGTGGAGGAATAGAACCACCCACCGAACATAGTCTAGCTCTTTTTGCAGTCAAGTGTGGATGGTCCACTATTACTCTAAGGTTTGTGTAGTCATTACCTAATAACTTCAAGTGACGTTAACTAATACTATTTCTTCTGGAGCAGAGGAACCAGCCAGAGTAACCCTTATTGGATTCTTAAGGTATAGTAAGCCATGAAAGTTCAGATGTTCATGTCTAGTCATCAATTGATAACTAACTTACTATACATCTACTATGGGAATCATTGAGGCCAGTTGGATATGCCACAAAATGAAAAGCTTGAATGTAAAAAATAAGATAGAAAATGGGAGTTTTTAAATGACATCAATATTTGTGATGATATTTTGTGTGTTTGTGTGAAAACTAGTTTTAGCAAATACATGTATTTACATACTTTAGTGAAAATGCTGTGACATAGAGTAAGGCATTGTCTTATGGTTTCTATTTCTATAAAGAGACACCATGACCATGACAACTCTTATAAAGGAAAATATTTAATTGGGGCTGGCTTACAGTTTCAGAAGATTAGTCCCTTATCATCATGATGGGACATGGTAGTTTGCAGAAAGATATGGTGATGAAGGAGCTGAGAGTTCTACATCTTGATTGACAGGTGGCAGAAGGAAAAACTGCCACATGCAGTGTCACTACCTATGGGCCTAGCATTGAGACACAGGAGTCTATTGAGGCCATACCTATTCAAACCACCATGGACACTTTAACCAACTGGACACACTTTAGTAGACAAGTAATTATGTTACTTGTATTTGTATATGATGCACCCATGGTCAAATCAGATGATGCCAGAAGTTGCCATGTTGACTGTCTCAATTGAAATTAAGAAAGAAAACAAGATCATAGTATTCTAGAGGATTCCAGGTTAAACATTGTAAACACAGCTTGTACTCAAAAAACTCTTCCAAAACTGATTTTTCTATAGTTAGAACCAGTCACCTCATGAACAGAGCCACTCTAGTACAGAGGATGTATTGAGATTTGCAAGAAAGGTCCATGACCACCAAAAAGAATCCATATTATGCTTGGAAAATGTTGAACAATATTTGTTTCTCATGTAACATTTAACTACTATCAATAATTGAAAAATCACAAAAATAAGCCTAGAAACATTAAAATTCTGTGTTTCTAAGGCAAATCCTACTAATATTTTACTTTTCTTCCCTGTTTTCCTCTTCCTCCAATGTTGCACCAATATAAATCTTGTTCAAGCTACATCCCATAAAGATGCAAGCTTACCTATTTCATTGTCTATAACATACTCTTGTAGTTTTATATAATAATGTTTAAGACTTCATTGACATGAGACTTTTAAAGCACAGCATACTGTAAATGACTGAAAACAGATCCTGGAATGATTCCATGTGTGCTATATTATGCAGACTGTATTGGTACAAGTGCATTTTATAAGCAATAAAATATGCATAAAAGGATCTGCTAAAAACTTTCTAAGTTCCTCATCACCAAGGAGGTAGCTCATGATCTGTTTCTAAAAGCTATATTCACTGTGATCATTTGTTCTAGATAATCCCATTTTTTTCTGTTCCTCTTCCATATAATTTACATTTATGTATGATGCTTGTTTATGGTAATAAATTTGTTTACTTGAAAAATCGCTTAGAAGTGCTTTTAGCCTTGAAACACACCGGAATGGATGCCTACTCAATTCATTGAACTGTACTTCCATGGCTGTATCTTGCAGAGTACTGTCTCCTGCGAAGAACACGGGCCCTAGCTATTGAACACTGTGGCTCCTCCTCTCACATTTGTGCTTCACTTTTATTGTTCAATAAGTCATTCTCTCTCTCTCTCCCCCTCCCTCTCTCTCTATTTCTCTCTCTCTCTCTCTCTCTCTCTCTCTCTCTCTCTCTCTCTCTCTCTGTGTGTGTGTGTGTGTGTGTGTGTGTGTGTGTGCGCGCGCGAACTCAGGCTCATTTATACAGTAGCATGGGATAAAGGAAACATTTTTTTATTTTGTGATAGGAAGAGTAATTTATTCTTTCAACATCTGGTGGACAGATGCCACCCCTTTCAGCTAATACCCACCCACCTCATTTACCCACCCCTGTCTTTCGTGACTCCTTGAAGAGATGGTGCTGAGTTTCTATATTATGTGATCTCATACACATTTTATTTTTTAACATAATAGGAATAGTGGCCACAAAACATAGTTTTGTTCTTTTTTCTATTTAACATTTCATTGTACACTAAATATCTTTAAACTTTCAATGAACTTAGAAATCATTTTCACTTTTGTCTTTGAATAAATATGCATAAGTTGATGTTGAGTAGAGAAAGAAAAGCAAAATTATATCAGCATTCTCTTTGCATATTATATGCACATGCTATTTAAATATGTATAAAATCTTATACACACTATTTATATATGTAAAAAAAATCTCATCAGTTTGTTGCAATTTGCTTTACACAGATGATACTTAGGTAATTTTACTGATTTTTTTCTATTATTCCAATCTTTTTAAACAATAATTTTGGCTTACAGAAAAATAATGTATTATATTATATGAAAAAGTAAAATAAAAACAATAGTACTAAAACAAGAAGCTATAAAAAATATCATTGTAAAGTTTTCATACTAAGTGTAAAGTAGTATTATGCTGCTTGGAATAATGCTATTAATCTAAGAAAAGGGTATACGTTACACACTTAAAAGCAATCTAAATAACAAGGGGTATGACTAACAGCCTAACAAAGGAGAGGAATTGGATGCAGCATATCTAATCAGCTAATCCAAAGTACAAAAGACTGAGAACAAATAATAGATGGCACAGAGAAAAGAAACTAGAAGCTGATGGATTGAAGCCTGAATATATCAATAAGACACGAAACATGACTTATCCAAACACACCTATTTGAAAAGGAGTCAGGTGTCAGTTTGCCAGAACAGGAAGGATTCTAATGTACCTTGTTACAACTTGTAGAAGAAAGTTTTGGAAAAGAGAAAAGAAAAGAAATCACCTGCGTATTGTATTACTACACCACCATCATCGTTACAACGTCAATTCATCATCCTGAGACATTTTCCAAAGAGAGCTTTGGTTTGCTCCCTTTGGGGTGTGTACAGCTTTCATACCTGCTTTTCTCTCTCCACAGGTCCTGTTGCAGGATTAAACAAAGCCTCAAGGCATTATAGGAGCTCATTCACATATATGGACTCAGAAGGAAACTTTTAATGCTAATCAAATAAAACTTTCACATGTTCATAGCCAGTATCTGTGTTGATGTCTGTGGTCATAGTACCACAAGGGACTATGGTTGAGCCAGTCCTGGTGGCCTGGGCACCAGAGCGGGAGAGCTGCTCTTTCTCTCCAGAACTGGCCTCACTGGAATGGGCTTGGGAGAGCTGACCCTGACCTTTGACTGCCCAGGGAGAACTGCCACGCCCTGATCACCCACCTCCTGCTGGCTGTTGCAACAGGAGAGCTGGTCCTGCGTCATTTGTGTGTGAGAGATAACCTCTATGGCAGAGGAACAGGAAAGCTGGCCCTGAACCTTGTCTGATAGGGTCAGTGCCTGTGGAGGCCCAGACTGACCATCTCAGCTACCATTGAAGCCCATATCCAGGGTTTGAGATGGCGCATTCCAACATCTACCCCATCTATGACCTACTGGAGCTGATAAAGGGACTCATCCTGTGAAACCATACCCAAGGGGCTCCAAGGTTCTGGGCCACAGCAGGACTGAGGTAAGGGTCCAGTATTGATGGTGTACCAGAAGCCAGAGGCCTTGGACCAAACCAACAACTCATTGCAATGAACATTTGAAAGTAAGAGTGTTTGGACAAAAGGTTTTACTGTACGATACATCACAGCTCTCAAGGTCACTACAACAAATGTACATGTGACAGAGAGGTGGCCAAGACTGACGAGCAAACTGATGAGTTTCTTCTTTTTAAATTATTTTTAGTTACTATTTATTTTTTCTGATTTTCTTTTTGGTGTGTGGAGGCTACTAAGGTAGAGGGCAGACATGGATGAACTGGGAAATGAGTGGCATTGGGATGCATACTATAAAAATCCCCAAAAAATCAGTAAAATAATTGTGTTGATTAAAAAAATACTTTCTCATGTTGAACTGTGTTGTGTGATATTTTGTTTGTGTTCTGACAAACAGAGCTTGCCTGGAGATCCGAGGGCAGAGCTAGCCACTAGTTAACCATAGATGTCTGTAGATCTTTACAGAGAGGAGACAGGAAATGACAATGTGGGGTGGAGAGAAGTGATAAGGTGGGGTGTAGATAGGATCTCGGTTCTTTTGTTCTGAGAACTCAGAGAGGTAAGCAGTCTCTGTTGACTGCTGCTCTGTTTTCCTGATCTTTCAATTTTACTCCGATATCTGATGCCATGTTTTATTGATAAGACTAATTAGGATCACACTTCAGAACTTCGTGATAAATAACAGGCTACAGTATGAAATGAAACTTCATAATTTTAAAATGTTAAAAATATCTTTTTGGTACCTATTGTCTTAGTTAGTGTTTCTATTGCTGTGAAGAGAAACCAAGACCACAGCAACTCTTACAAAAGAAAATATCTAATTGAGGTGGTAGCTTATAGTTTGAAAGGTTTAGTCCATTGTCATCATGTCAGAGAACATGGTGGAATATAGGAGGTTGACACGGTGCTGGCTGTATCTTGATCAGAAGGCAACAGGAAGAGGCCTATGACACTGGGGAATATCTTGAACATTGGAGACCTTAAATCCCACCCCTACAGTGACACACTTTCTCCAACAAGGCCCATACCTACTCCAACAAAGCCACAACTTCTAATAGTGCCACTTCTTGTGAGTTTGTGGGGGTCAATTACACTCAAACTACAACACCTATCTTTGGGTAAAAGGCTTACCTCAGTAGATGCTGACAATGCAAAGGTCCAGTTAGTAATGTGCTCTTCCTTCCTTCCTTCCTTCCTTCCTTCCTTCCTTCCTTCCTTCCTTCCTTCCTTCCTTCCTTCCTTCTACCTACCTATCTATTCATTAATTCATTCCATTCTTTTTCTTCCATTCATTTATTTTGAACATTGGGGATCAAATCTCAGGTTTCTCATGTGCCAAGCAAGTACTATACAATTTTTTAATTACATTTTCTTAAATACATGACTATTCTGAATTTGATGTCATTTTCTTTAAATTCTTAGAAAGGTATTTTTAATTTTTTTCTTAGAGTTATCTTACAATGTCATTCATCCCCAAACTATGAAAATATAAAATTACCTAAAACAAAAATTTCTGAATTACAGTCTATCACTTTTGACTGATTTTCTTAAAGTCTATATATATATATATAAAACCTCTAGGTTGGGTTTTGGCCTATGGTATTTATTAAGTGACTTATTGAATTAAATGCACATAAGTATATCTCTGAGAACTATTATTTGAACCACACCAAATTTTACGAAAATAGGTCTGTGATATGACTCAGGAATATGCTGTTTAAAAAGTAATTCTAATATAGTAGAAATACGCTTAAAATTGGAAGAAACAAATTTTAAAATTCAGATAATATAAAGCCTTGAAATCATACAAAGACTTTAGATCAACTTGATATCTTTGATAGGAAATGGTGTTTTAAACAACTAGCTCTCGTTCTAAACAATAATCTGTATCTTTACTCCACATTTGTCTAATATTTGCCTATAATTGAGATATTATATACTTGTAATTGCTGTTTCTACTTAATTAGCTGCATTTAATATAAATTACAATGTTAATTGCCATAGTTAACTTTTTCTGTCTGAATACTATACCACTGTGCCTATGTGCCATTTTAATGAATTATTTCTATTATAGGTTATTAAATTACTTACAGTTTCTTGGAAAGCAATGCTGTTCTAAATGTGTTCTTTTTGTGACTGTTTTCTTGTTTTAATGAGTAAGTTCCTGACCACTGAAACCATTTCATGATATTGTAGTAGGTTTAGATTCAGTCTTTTATATAATCTTTTACATTGTGACTTTTCAGATTCAAGTGTGCAAGAAGCAAAACTGTCCAAGTTTTCAGGCTTGACTTGGTGCAGATATGCTTCGCCAGTCTTTGACAGCTGACTGTCCTGTGATGGAAGGGATCCACAGCTTGCCACTATCACCTTTTTTGCTGTGTTGTTCCTCATATAAATTTAAAGAAATTCTATAGAATATATATATGTTTAAATGTATGTATGTATGTGTATTATCTACACTTTGTGTTTTATGCTCATATTTGTGTTTTAATATTATAGAAATTACACCACTAAAACTATTACAAGTCATGAAATTTAAATAAATGTGTACCTTTGCATGAATAAGCATAGAACTGAAAATAGTTTGCAAGCATATGATTAAGAGTAAGGAATGGGAATGTGTGATAATACATGCTAATACCATATAATGGGTTAAGAGCTAGAAATTAATATATGTAAAGTTTTACTTTATATTAATTACAGAAATTAATATAAAGTCAGGTTCTTAGTAGAAACAAGATCTTGGAAATAATTTTGCTGCTAACTGAGTTGATATCAATACAAATAGGACAAATGAGAGATCTATTAGGTTCATGCTAAGGAAAATATATATGCTTGTTAGCTAGCTTTTAAAAGAGTAAAATGGTATCTTTGATGAAATGACTCCTGAAATATCTTATATTCGTTGGGCTTTAATTAGTTCTTATATTGATATCAATCTAAAACATTTAGCATACATGTCTGTAGATTAAATTACAGCCTTTAAATATAAACTCCATAATTGAAGTGGAAATAATATAATTTCAAAGGAGGAATTTAAGAAGTGGGATTACTAGTTCAATGAATAGACTGAAGACTTAATTTTTTCCAATTTTGATTTTTATTAACAACAAAAACTATGTAAATTCCATTTAAAGTGTGTCCACTTTCAGGTTTCTTAATTGGAATATATCAGCAGGGAGTACACTGGCAAGATACCTATTTTTTAAATAGTTCTAATTATAATTAGGTAGTTAAGTTTGCAATTTGCTGAGATTTGTTTATTAAAACACTCCCTTTTGGCATAGTTAACTATTATTATGGAATATTTTCCCTTTTGAGGGGAAGCCAATAAAAGTACTGCTTCTAATATTGAAATGTAGATTAGAGATAGTCAAGATACACAGAAAGGAGTTTTCCAGAAGGAAATCATCAGAGATGGAGTTGGACACTGGCATTTTCCTTGGATAGTAACTTCTGTATGGCAGTGTCTCCTCTTTTCTGGAGACCCTAATGATGTTTCCAAGGTGCCAACATCTCCATGCCCTGCTGGGACTTTGTTGTTTTTTTTTCATATTCTTTTATTTTTCATTCAAAAATTTACACTTCCACCCCTTCTCCCAATCCCCTCCCTCTCCCCCACTACTCCTCTTCCCTCTCCCTGCTTCCTTAAGAGGGGGCAGTGTACCCTGCCCTGTGGGAAGCCCAAGGCCCTCCCCACTCCGTCCTGGCCTAGGAAGGAGTGCATCCATATAGACTAGGTTCTCAAAAAGCCAATACATGCAGAAGAGATAGGTCCCAATGCCATTATCATTGGCTTCTCAGTCAGCCCCCATTGGAGAGCTTGGGGGAGTGGGAGGGTGGAGATGGAGGAAGGGTGGATATTGGAGAAGGGAATAAGATATCTACATAAGGGAGTCATTTTAGGACTGGCAAGAGACTTGGCTCTAGAGGGGATCCCAGGTGTCCACGGGGATGTCCCCAGCTAGGTCCTTGGGCAGCACAGGAGAGGGTGCCTGAACTGGCCTTGTCCCATAGTCACACTGATGAATATCTTGATCATCACCATAGAAATTTCATCCGATGGATGGAGATAGAGACAGAGACCCACATTCACATCAGAGCAATGGACTGGGCTCCCTAGGTCCGGTCGAAGAGCAGAAGGTGGGAGAAGATGAACAAGGAAGTCAGGACCTCGAGGGGCTGGTCCATCAACTGAGACAGTGTGCCTGATCTAATGGGAGCTCACCAAATTGAGCTGGACCTGCTGGGACTTTGTACACAAGGGACAGACATCTCTATCTTTCTCTCTGTCTTCCTTCCTTCCTTTATGTTTTTCTTTTCTTTCCTTAGGTACATCTAAAGACAGAAAACAGTCTGGGAATATAGTTTGATGTTTATGCTAATAAGGACATAAATTAAAAAGTATTTTATATGATCATGACATAAAAGTGAAATATCTAAAATATTTATAGAGGAAAGCTGTTTCCCTCTGTTCTGCCTTCTCAGGTTACTTTGGTTTCCACAGGAAATTAGTAAATAGAATTCTCAGACTCTGACTGTCTGTGAGAACTTCAGTGAGAGTGCTCATTTCTCCAAACTTTATCTATTTATTTGTTCATTTGTAAAGAGGGCAGAAATTATTACCTCAGAGGTTTGCTTTCCTCAAAATAAGTACAGTGAGTCAAAGACTGGAACATCCCAAATGTTCAATCAAAAGCAGCTATTCCATACCTTATCATTTTATATAAATGCAAGTTTTATTACATCAGTGTCAAGAGACAGCAGCAGAAGAAATGATTAGCAACCATTCTACAAACACAAGCAAAGGAGACTGCTCTGTAGGGGATTCTATTTCTAAAAGCCAGAAGAATATCTGCCATTTCTCTCTGTGTCTCATCTAGGTTTCTTTCTTTACATCTCATTGTCCTATTATCATCCCACTTAGTGTGTCAAAAAAAAAACATTGGTCAGAATATCCAAACACCTGGGGTTATTTTTCTCTCAGTTTATGTTAGAAAAACTTGCTAATTTAGTTCCCTTGTCTTTTTAGCCCAAGAAAACTCAGCACCATCCATTATCCCACAGGTTGTCATGGAGACTCCGTAGATGAATTCTTTCCCTATGAAAGAAAGTGGCTCTGAACATAATAACCACTCCTTATTCACGACTGGCTCCAATGAAAAAGTTTCATGTGGACACGAAATGAGACAGCCTGGGTCAGGTAACTCTCTCTGATGGTGGGCACTGTGTTCATGGAGGGTAACTGATTGGTAAATAATCATTGAGTCTTTGAATTGCTTAGGTGAATGTTCTCTCTACAGTAGCTTCACTATAGCTAGCATATATCAGAGTCATTTCTAAACACTTCTAATCTCCCACTTATTATTAAGAATGACATGACAATCTTTTATCTGCTTGGTGATAATCATTTGGCTATTTTAGCATAGGCTATACAAATGGATAAAATTAATGAGCACTGTGCACAAACAAGTCAATCAAAAAAAAACCTCTGAAAGTCCTACATCTTGTTTACATAAGGCATAACAAAGTTTTCTCTTTTTACTTGTACTGCATGTACATTCTAATTGTATTGCATGATATTGCAGTGCCTTTTTTCACATATAGATATTTCCTTCCTTGTTAATATACATTAACTTAAAGCTATTAACACCAATAATTGCCTGGTGATTTTTGCCTACTTTCTCTCTTGTGGAAGACAATAAAGAAACACTGAAGAGTGTTATCCCTCTTAACTACCTGTTTGCTTATTTTTTTCTCAGTAGACGATTAAAAACAGGGGGAAAATATTGTGTTGAAGTGTTCCTGAAACTGCTTTTAAAAGCATTTACAATTTTTTTGCTCTCCTTTTTCATTGTTCTATTTTTATTCTTAAACCCTGCTGTAGCTAACAAATTAGTACTCCATTGACAGCTATGACACTAGAATTCTTATGAATTTTCTACTTAGAAATGTAATTGCAATTTGTAAGGGCAAGTCTCAAGAAAGCATGCAATTGATATATGTGAAGACAAAATGAGATAATATTCATAAATAGGGAGGAACGCAGCAAATTCATTTTCTCTCATGAAGGATGATTCAGGATAGAAACTTGTCTTACTCTGTTTCTTACTGAGAATTTAGGTAGTTGAAAAATAGAGATGGCGAATATTGAGGTGGAAAGGATTAATCATGGAGATGGGGATGAGGAAAGAAGATAAGAGACGAAGGAGTGGGATAGGGTTAATCGAACAGGTGTATGAAAAAGTCAGATAAAGCTACTCCTAGGATTCCTGAGTCATTTAGCAAAATTTAGGGTACCAGGGATAAGAATCTTTTTCAGTTATTTGTCCACAGAGGCCCCAGAGCCTCTCAGAGCAATACAGGCTCTTTCCTTTTCTCTTGGTCGTCACCAGAATGTGATGATAAGGGACTATTCCTGAAGATAACAGACACTTCAATTGCAAGATACAGAAAAACAAAACAGAACAAAATAAAACAAAAAACCCAAACCAGACCACCATCACAACAGAACAGTTTCAAATTGAGATGGAAGCTTCCTCCCCCATGCCTAGTGTTCATAGTGCTAGAAGGTGGTATGTAAGCTGTAAGCTGCAAAGGGAGAAGTGGCAAAGAGGGTCTTGCCCTCTTTGAATTACACAATCATTCTGCCAGGCAAAATGTTTGTAGTTGTACAGTAGTGACATGAGCATAGTTGTGTCCTAGTTGGCTTCTCTGTTGCTCTGATCAATGAATAAAACCAACTCGGAAGAGGAAAGGACTTATTTGACTTAGACAATCCATCATCAAAGGAATCCAGGATGGGAGCTCAAGCAGAGAACCTGGAGGCAAGAACTGAAGCAGAGATAATGGACGAATTCTGTTTACTGGCTTGCTCTCAATGGCTTGCTCAGTTTTTGATTGCTTATACAACTAGAATGACTTGTCTAGAGGTAGCACCACCTGAGGTGGGTTACACAGTCCCATATCAATCCTTAGTCAAGAGGATGCCCAACACACACACCCATAGGTCAATTCGAGGCTCCTCCCCCCCAACCTCAGATAATAATAGCTCCTATCTAAGTAGCACAGGGAATGATGAATCATTGTTTTGACTCCAAGCCCACCCTACAGGAGGAAACCCATTTCTGGTACTATAAATTCTGACCAAAATTCCATGACTGGGGAAGTAACAGGCCCTAGCTGGGAACCTGCTGATGCCATTTACCTAAATTGACATTGTGACAAAATCTCTTTTAGTTATGTTTTTGTGCGAAAATGACTACTACTCTTAGCCTTTACTGGATCCCTCTGTAGTGAAGGCTGAATATAGTGACACATGAATGCTCAAACTGCTGAGATGTTAAGATTGAGTCTTCAGCTATCAACAAGACATTTATATCACCCACCTAAGGCTCAGGGATCACAGGATATGTGTGGGAAAGGATTTAAGAGCAGAAGATAGAAGACACTCTGTAGAGTGACATCTTGTGGAAATGATACAGCCACTTCAATCACCTGCTCAAAGTAACTGCAAAAACTACTCTGATCTTGAATAAGGAAGGGTTTGTTTGTCACTCTGTCATGGATTTAGGAGGGGCTCAGCACACCTCCACCTGGTTGCTACAGAACTAGTGCCCTCTAGTTAATTTCAGACCTTGGAGAGTAACCATTATCTGAGTAATAACTGGTGATCACACCAGGATGCAGTGGTGGGTTTCAAACCTACTTAGTCATATAGAAGGTCCTGGTTCAACCCACAAGGCCTCAAAACAAAAACATGAATATGGTGAAGTGAGGAAAGGAACGTTATGTGGGTGGGAGGGAGACAAAAGAGGGTATTGATTGAGAGAAATCAGAAAGCTTTGCATGTATGTATGAAAACATTAAAGAATGAATTTAATACCAGCAAAGAAGAATGTTGTTATCAAAGTGATCGTTATGGAGTTATTCTAGGAAATTTAGAATTTATTTTTACTTTCATATTTTTCTCATTCATAAATATTGTCTCAGAAAAATAGTAACTACTGCAGCAATGAGGTTCCTATTACAAGAAACTAAATATTTTTAATAATGGAAGGATGATCTCATTAAATGAACTCAATAATTTGTCTTTTTTTGCTGTCACCTTCAGAGTGTCAGCCATGAGACTTTCAAAAACATAGTTGCAGTGTATATTTGGGCATTTTGCCAACAGTATTTATTCTCGTTTGAGTCATTGAATTTCAAACATTCTATTATGCTAGCAGTAGTATTTTAAATTATAATATTGCCTATATTATAGCAAATTTTTAACTTTATATTCTAACATATATAAAGAGACCATATATCCTATAAATGAATATTTGAGTTGGTTATAGCTCTTTTTGTTTTTTACTCGATTCTTTTGTCATTTTCCTACTGCCATAAACATATCCCTGAAGAATCAACTGTATTCAGGCAAGAATGTTTGCCTTATTTTTTATAAATCAATAAATCTAGATGGTTTATAATTAATCCTTAATAAGTGCCTGTTTGTGTTAGTGTTGTTCAGAGATATAAATCAGAGCAACAACAGCAATAAGAGCCCTGAGTAACTTTCCTGGATGTTCATGTGTAAGAGTTTCCCTTAAATACATACCAACCATGTTAAACAATTTGCTCCCTGTCATAGTTGGTTTTATACTGTTACAGCAGAATTATCATTAATGAATAATTTATAACAAATAGAGATTCATAGAGTGTAGATCCTAGAAGTGCAAGACTACAGGACTCACAACCTTTAAGGAGCTTTTTAAACTTAATTTAATTGGTGGAAGAAAGATAAAGATATATGGATAGGTAGAGAGATAGATGATAGATGGATAAAAAGAAACATAGATGCACAGATAGATACATAGATAAAGACTTGAACTCATAGTACAATGACCCATTTAAAACTGAGCCCTAATGATATAATTAGTTACTAAGTCTCTGCTATATATATTGTTGCTCTGAAGGTTTGTTTCCAAGGAAGTTTGCAGAAACCCATATAAACTCCTCAATTATGGCACTAGTCCTCCAAATTAACACACGTATTTTATCAAAAGTGTCTTTATTTCATCCCTACAACCACAAAATCTTAATTCACTCCAGCCCCAATTCTTATATGCACTTACAGACTTTTTTCCCAGTTGGTTATGGGTAAGAAGCAATTCATGAATCATTCTGAGCCAAAGCCCCTCATATCTGTAAATGCTTGAAACCAAAGCAAGCTCTCTATTGTAAAATCACATGCTGGTCCAGGCACATAATAGAGACATTACCACTAAGGAAGGCAAAGTAGGCAAGAAGATAGTGAAAAATACTATCCTAAAGTCAAAAACTCTAAAAGGAAAATTCTATTAAATCTTATAGCTGTAAAATAGCTTCTTTTGACTTCATGTTCCTCATCTTGGGTACACTGTGATATGGTGCAAGAGAATTGTCTGTATTCTGTCAATCATGATTTAAATAAATGCTGATTGTCCATTAGCCAGGCAGGAAGTATAGGCGGGAAAACCAGACAGGAAGTAGAGGCAGGGCAATTAGAACAGGAGAATTCTGGGAAGCAGGAAGATCCCTGGGCATTCCTGCCTGAACCACTGAAGAAGCAGGATGTGACCTGCCCCGCTGAGAAAGGTACTGAGCCATGTGGCTAACATAGATAGGGATAATGGGTTAATATAAGCTATAAGAGCTAATAAGAATCCTGAGCTAATGGGCCAACCAGTTTATAACCTAATGCAGACTCTGTGTGATTTTTCTTTGGGACCTAATGACTGTGGGACCTGTTGGGAGGACAGAAACCAACCGGCCCTCATGCTACAGAATGGCGCCCATGTGGACAACTGCATCCACATAAAGCCTGCCAGAGCTTGGGAAGTAATTCTGGGCAAAAAAAAAAAATAGAGTAAAGCATGGCTTCTTGGTAGCAGCAATTTCTTGGGTCTGCTCTGCTTGCTAAAGGCAAGCAAGCGCTCTCATCTAAGAGAGGCTTCCTGACTCAGCTTTAGCTGCAAAACCTTGCAGCTCTTTTAAGAGGTTCTGTCATGAAACACTTAAAGAGTGTTGATAAAAAGCTGACCACATGCTTTTCAGTTTTCATCCATAGCAAGAAAAAAGCTGCGCCATTTTAAAATGCCGGCTTTCTGGGTCGTCCTGCCAGGGCAAACTTTGACTCTTTCAGGCAGGCGTTCTGAGTTAGGAGCATTTGAATGTGGTTTGTCAGCAGAATGCTGCAGCTTGCTTGCTGGCAGGGACCTTGAAACACCATAGAGTTGTGGCAATAAATGTGGCTACAGCCAGTACCTCCACCATGAGGGTGGAATTTCATAAAGCTAAGGAATGGGCTGGATCTAGCTGTCAAAGCCACAGCTTTTATCCTACCCATATAGCTTGGTAAATTAATGACTCGTGTAGTCAGAAAAAGAGAGATATGCAGTAAAGATAGATTCAAAGACAAAGAAAACCTCTAAATGGTTTACAGTATGTTAAAAAATATGCTGTCTTAAGGTTAAAGTTCTTAAGGTAAAAAAGAAAGAGAGTAGTTGGGTATGGTGGTACACACCTTTAATCCCAACACTTGGAGGCAGAGGTAGATTGACCTCTGTGACTTCAAAGTGTAGTAGCACACACCTTTAATCCAAGCACTGGGGAGGCAGAGACAGGCGGATCTCTGTGAGTTCAAGGATAGCCTGGTCTACAGAGGGAGTTCCAGGACAAAGAAACACAGAGAACCTGTCTCAAAAAGCCACAAGTTAAAAGTAAAAATAAAAGAAATATAGGTTAAAATAAAGCCACATAAAAATGAAAAATACACAGAGAATCTTAAGACTGTATATTATTATGCTCTCTTTGAATTGTTTGAATGCTGAGGAAAGACCATCAGCTTCTAAAAGATATTTGCTTATAAATGTTGCTGAATTAATCCAAGATAGGTATTTTGAAAATACCTTGACTTCAAAATTGAAGTCAAAAGGTATGCTACTTTGGAGAAGAGATTTTGCTTTTGTTTCCACAGGAAATGAGAGGCTGTGGATTCATTCTGAGTTAGGAAAAATCAGGTTTGGTCAAGGAAGAGCACCTGAGAAATCTCTGGTAGGAACGGATGACCCAGATATCTGAGTTCTACATCCAGAACAGATTCAAGATGCTGCCTGAGATGATGAAGACTCACAGGATACTCCAGTCAGGACTTGATCATGACTCTAAATTTTCTTTAAGTCCCCATAAGATTATCAGTGCCCCCAACCAGCTGGAAGTAGCCTGGAATACTATGCCCACATTCCCAAAACATGGTCTATGGATATTTTTCTTTGTTAAAAAAAAAAAAAAGAGGGGGAAGTGGTGCAGGAAAATTGTCTGTATTCTGTCAATCATGATTTAAATAAATGCTGATTGCCCATTAGCCAGGCAGGAAGTATAGGCGGGAAAACCAGACAGGAAATAGAGGCAGGGCAATGAGAAGAGGAGAATTCTGGGAAGCAGGAAGCTCCCTGAGCATTCCTGCCTGGACCACCGAAGAAGCAGGATGTGACCTGCCCTGCTGAGAAAGGAACTGAACCATGTGGCCAACATAGATAGGGATAATGGGTTAATATAAGCTACAAGAGCTAATAAGAAGCCTGAGCTAGTGTGCCAGCCAGTTTATCATTAATGTAGACTCTGGGTAATTTCTTTGGAACCTAATGACCGTGAAGGCCTGGTTGGTTCTTGCTGGCTGTGGAGAACCGGGCAGAACAGAAACCCCAACAAGTAGGCCTTCATGTTACAGTGATATGACTTGTGCCATCAAGACCCTCATGGCTTTTTGGACTCAATCTACTTATAAATTGTTACACATTGAAGAATTGTGCCCATGGCTTTCACAGACAATAGTTGTATACTGATAACTTTATTTCTGAGGTCAGCAATGTATTGATCTATGAGGAATTTATCTTAATAATTTTTTTAGAACCATTCCAGATTCATAATTATTTTAGTTTAGCATCATGTGAAAAATTCTTTTTAGCTTACTATTTTATTTTAACTCATTCTTTGAAATTTTTATACATGTATACAGTACATCTGAATAATATCTACCCCCCTACTCTAGCTCCCATACAGGACCCTCCCATCAACCTCCTCAGCTTCTTTCCTTCCTTCCTTCCTTCCTTCCTTCCTTCCTTCCTTCCTTCCTTCCTTCTTCTCTCCCTCCCTCCTTCCCTCCTTCTCTCCCTTCCTCCCTCTCTTCTTTCTTTCTTTCTTATCTCACTGAATTCAATTATCATTGTCTGTATACACGTGCATGTGGAATTACACACTGTGGGATAGACAATCCTCCAATAGACATACATCTAAAGAAAAATAACTCTCATTACCTTGGCTTCCATCATTTTCCCATAGCTCTTCAATGATTATATGATTGTATCATCAGGCATAATTCCCCAACCCATGCTAGATTTTTAAGTGAATTTGTCTTGTGAAAGTCTTGTATAGGTAACCATAGCTGCTATGAGTTCATATGTACAACACTCCATGTCACATATGGAGGGCATCATTTAATAGCATGCCTTCCATTCTCTGACATTACATTACTTCAACCCTGTCTTCCATATTTCTCTGACCCTTGACAGTGGAATTATTGATATATATGACTCATCCTCATCTACAGCTTAGCACTTATAGTTGCTTATTATTAGCACTTTGAACAGCAATGGATCTCTGTGTTAACCACGACCCACTCAAATACAGTGCTTCTTTGATAAAGATTTGGAGAAGCACAAATTTATTGGTATAAACATAAATATTTAGAAGGTAGTTTAACTAGATGATCGTTTAGAAAAAAACATGTAGAAACAGAAAATACAAAACATCACTAGATTCTCCTATAGGACTTATGACTTTGATGGCCATTGGTTTTGACCATATTTAGAGTAGCAAACATGAATTCCTTTCTGTGGAGCAGTCCTCAGATCAAATCAAGAAAGCAGTTGGTTTTGCCTATGAACAGTTATGCCACTATTTTACCAGTGGGCACATCTTGCGTAGCAAGTAGTTATTGTAGTTCACAAATTCAACTGGATAAAAGAGTGATGTCTTTCTCCTTTAGCAGTCTGAACAACACATTTTGGAAGAGAGTTTCCTGGTGAGTTGAAGATTGATTTCTCTGAGTCCTGCAACCAGAGTGTGTGGTATCATTAGAAATACGGTGCTAGCATTTAGTTCCAGTGGAGAGTCAAGAGCAATGAAAATAGTCTGTATTATTTGGGATACCTCTGGGTACTAGTTAGGTTTACTGTTGCTGTGAAGAAACAATGTGACCAAAGTAACTTGGATTGGAAAAGGTTTGTTCGGCTTACACTTTCATATTACTGTTCATCATCAGAGGAAGTCAGGTTGGGAGGTCATATAGAGCAGGGACCTGGAGGCAGAAGCTAATAGAAGAGTCTCTGGAGAGTTGCTGCTTGCTGACTTGCTCATCAGAGCTTGTTCAGCCTCATTTCTTATAGAACCTCAGACTATCATCCCAGGGATAACATCACCCACAATGTGCTGGGCCTGTCCCCTTCAATTACTAATTAAGAAAATGCCTTATAGTTAGCTCTTCTGATGGCATTTCTTTCAATTGAGATTTCCTCTTTTCAGATGACTCTAGTTTGTGTCAAGTTGACATAAAACTAACCAGGACATACATATATACATGCATACATACATATGTGTATGTGTGTGAGAGAGAAAGATAACAAAAAGAGATGGAAAGAAACAAAGAGAAAGAGGCAAAGAGAGACAGATAAAGACAGAGAGAGAGAGAGAGAAAGAGAGAGAGAGAGAAAGAGAGAGAGATAGCTCCAGGAGAATACATGAAGATGAGAGGGAGATAAAAGGGAAGGGTCAAACTCATCTTTTTATCATGAATCTTTTTCTTTTACAACTATACCATTACTGCGAAAATGGAATTAACCCATTTCTGAAGACCCAATCCTTGTGACCTAATTCCTATAAAAGTTTCCCTTTTCAAAACTGTTGTGGTAGAGGTTGTTTCTAATAAATGAGTTATTTCTAAAAACATTTAAAACTTAGTATTCATAGCATAATATTGAAAATCTCGGGGCTGGAGATATGGCTCAGTGGTTAAGAGCATTGCCTGTTCTTCCAAACGTCCTGAGTTCAATTCTCAGCAACCATATGGTGGCTCACAACCATCTGTAATGAGGTCTGGTGCCCTCTTCTGGCCTGCAGACATACACACAGACAGAATATTGTATACATAATAAATAAATAAATAAGAAAATCTCTAACTCCTCTTAAATTTTAAAATTAATATCTATTTTATCAGCCAATTATTTCAAATAATACACTTAGTACTGTACACACATTGGCTGCAACTGTTCTTTTAAATAGACACAATAAAAATCAAATAGTTTCATTAATAATTTTTTACCCACCAATGTTTATTAAAAGCCTTTTGTTTTTCTTTGATGTTGTTGCTTTTGTTTTTGTTTTGTTGAGGTAGCATGTAATGTAGCTCAGGCTAGCTTAAGGATGCGGATCATCTTATGGTTTTTATAGCTATGAAGACTCATCATGACCACAGCAACTCTCATAAAGAAAACATTTAATTGGGGTGTCTCACTTACAGCTTCAGAGGTTCAGTCCATTATCATCATGACAGGTAGCAGTGTGTAGGCAGACATGACTTTGGAAGTAGCTGAGAGTCCTACATCTGAAACGGTGGGCAATATCCTGAGCATAGCAAACCTAGAATCCCGCACCCACAATGACACACGTCCTCCAGCAAGGCCATACCCACTCCAACAAAGCCTCACCTCCTAATAGTGCTGCTACTCCCTTTGAGTTAGTGGGGCCAATTACATTTAACTTACCACAAGGATAATTTTGAATATCTGTTACTCTAGAGTGCTGGGATTGCAGCCATGAATAAGGTTGTCTTTGAAAGTCAGTGTTTTCTTTTTAATTCTTTGTAATTTGTATAGCCATTGCACCTCTCTCAGAGATCTCTATCCTAGTGGAGTACATATTGTACTTACAATTATCTCATTGCTCATTATTATATATGCTGCAAAAATGTGCTTAAATCTGATGTTGCAAAAGAATGCCCTCTGCTTTTAAGACTCTTATGCCTTAATGTTTTTCTGGAGTTAATTATCATAGCAATTTTTAGTAATTCATAGATGCCTGAAGCATTTCAAAAATAGCTATTAAACATGAAATAAAGTTTATATGAAAATATATCTCCTGAGATAAAAAGGCTATTATCATTATTAAATACATATTGTACATAAATTAAATCTACTTTTCATTCTCACAAGAATGAAGTCATCAAGCAGGAAAGTGCCTGACAAATATCCAGGAGTAAAAAGGTTCTGTCTCTGTTTGGCAGTGACAGTAGAAGGCAGCTAGCATATGTGGCTTCTTTTAATTCAAAGGCACAATTTCACAGATTTGTGAATATTTCAATTGTCTGCCTGATAGGGTATGTAGTGTTATGCCATCTGTGTTGCTGTTTGTAATTTTTCTCTCTTCCTTTGTGATGTTGTTGGAATGACGAGCTGGCTCTCTCTGGGGCAATCCTTTCCTCTCAAGGATAACACATGGAAAGGGGGGTCTTTGAGTCGAATTGACAGTACTCCCATCACTTGACTTCACAGTATAAATGCCACACTGTACTCTGAGATGGTATGGGTGTATGATACTGGCAAGGTTGTTTCTAACACCTATGCTGTCTTTGGCAGGAACATATTTACATAAGACCAGAGAAAGCTCAGCATATAAAACTGACTGGGGTTATTATTTTTAAAGTTAGAGTTCAATTTTACTGTTGTAACCAGTGTTTATTTATAGTATGCAAATTTCTTTAAAAAGATACATACCTTCATTTAATCAATGGTAGAAAGCATTACTAAACAGAAACCAAAGCTGCAGTTGTATCTAAAGAGAAACACAGATTCATTTCACATTTATGAACATGGATCACAAATGTTATTTCACATAAACAGCCACATGAATGTGGCTGTTGATTTTCATTTCTGTAAATTAAAGACAGTAAAATTTTACGTAAATCCACAGTAGTAAAAACTAAAATTTTAAACATAAGAATATGTAATGAGAAGAGCAATAAAGGCAGGACAGCACACTGTTCTGGCTAAAGGATGAGCAGGTTCTCGGGTGCTTTTGGGGGCATGAGAAAACCCAAGGCAAAAGTTTCATTCATCTGCAAGGTACTACATGTTCAGTGCTGAGACTATCTGAGCACTTACAGTCTACACAGAGGAGCATCAGGCCATGTAGTGATATTTCATTTTTATTTTAAAAGTAAAGCTTGTCTGAAGATCAGAGAATAAAATAACTGCCCTGGTCAGCCTTACACACTAGGTAGTGGTGTCGCACACCTTTAATCCCAGTAGTCACACTAATTTGCCATAAAATCCGGGTGGTAGTGGTGCACGTCTTCAATCTCAACACTAGAATGGAATAGAAGGGAAGAGGAGACAGCTCTCAGACAGTATCATTCTGAGGATTCCTGGAGGCAAGTTCGCCATTTTGGACTGAGGTAGAGGTAAGAGTCAGTAGCTGGCTATTTTCCTCTTCTGACCTTCAGGTTGAGCACCAATATCTGTCTCTGAGTTTTTATTAATCATGCTACAAGGCCACAATTCACATTTGGGAAAAACCATAATATCTATACCACAGTTTCCCAATTCAGCAGACAGCTAACACAAGGATAGTTACACATTTCAGTTTTCCTTTGCATGTTGGTAACACCATGTCTTCTTTCTTTAATAAGAATGTTGTCCAAAAACTCCTAAGTCCAAAAAGTTATTTGCAAGTTTTGTTAGTTTGCTTATTTTTGCTTTTTTGGTTTTTTTTTTTGTTGTTGTTGTTTTCTTTTGTCTTTTTTGAGACAGGTTTCTCTGTAGCTTTGGAGTCTCTCCTGGAAACTAGCTCTTGTAGATCATTCTGGCCTCGAATTCACAGAGATTTGCTTGCCTCTGCTTCCTGAGTGCTGGGATTAAAGGCATGTACCACCACTGCCTGGTTAGATTTCATTAGTTTACAGTTACTTTAGTACAGGTAAATAACGACTACTACTCCATGTTACTGACAATGAGCATTCAGTTATTTTACTACCTAGGATCAAGCGGCAGCTTCCCTGAGCTACAGTCTTGGCAAGTAAGTAGTTGTTATTAAAAATCCCAAATACATTTTGGGCTTCTTTCCAATTTTCCAGCATTACGAATTTATAAATTTAGATTTTTAAGTGATGCATTAAAAATAAAAACTGGTGTTTTCCTGAGCCACTGTGATATGTTTGATGCATGGATCTATTTATTTAATGTTTTGGTCAAGTTAAATTTCTCTCTCTACACTTATCATTTTCATTGCATATGGTGAAACACCTGAAGTCCTTTTCTTTTGCTAGTATCCTGAAGAATACGCGTGTCCTTATTATCTATAGTCATGCTGTGTGCAACACTGCATGCTCTCACTTTCTGAATAAGTGCTCACTGGTCAGCCTGCCTGAAGCCATCCCCACCAGGCTCGACTATTGCTTACCTGCTATCAGTTTCTATGGTGTTTGAAATTTAAAACTCCACACAAATGAGATTGTACATTTGTCTTTATTCAATATCACGCCCTACAGTTGCAATCACCTTGATAAAAATAGCAGGATCTCATTGTTTTGTGGCTGGATATTATTCTAACATGTATATGTACCACATTTTGTTTACCTATTCATCAATTAATTGATTCTTAGGGTATTTCTATTTTTTGGTTAATTATGTATAAAACGTGGCAGTGTTAATTTCTTTTAAATCCCATTGTCTTTGTATATATGATCAGCAGTTAGATTGTTAGGTCACATTGTAGTTGCTGTGGTGTGCATCTAAATATTCTCATGGCCAAGAATTTGTTAGTAAGGTGAATTGTAATTTTCTTTGTACTTATTTGCATCTATTATTCTGTTATTTTTAATATCAATGCACACAATTTATCAATTTCCCTACTAGAATATTTAATTTTCTATCGTTTTCTAGATTTTTTTTCTTTTTGTACTCAAGTTTCCATGAACAGGGATTTTAATTTTCTGTGTGTGTATAGCCCCAAAGGATACATCTACAGTGCAATCCCTATACCTAAGGGTTAGGAAACCTTGTGGAAGAGGGGCTAGAAAGAACCAGAGGATCAGGATATCTGCTATAAAATTATGCCTTCTATATATGAAAAAAAGCTGCACCCATGAAATATGAAGAACAATGTCTGCTAAACGAGATCTGAACAATGGCAATAACAATTGACATTCCAATGTAGATGAGAGAAATCACACAAGAGCCCACCCATAGAAGAGAGACTTACACAGATCTAATCTACCTGGGAAGTAGAAAAAGACAAGATCTCCTGAGTAAATTGGGAGCATGGGGACCTTGGGGAAGGGTTGAAGGAGGGAGAGGAGAGGCAGGGAGGGGAGCAGAGAAAAATGTAGAGCTCAATAAAAATCAATTTAAAAAAAGGAGAAGAGCTAGAGGCAGTTAATTACTCTGGAGAGGAGAATCTGTCTTCCGCAGGAGTGAGCTTAAGTGGTTACCAAACATCAAGTGATCAGTCAAAGAAACACATATATATGAGCAATACTAAGACAAACATATACAATTATTTCACAGAAAATACCATATTTCAGAGCCTCAAGAGTTGTATATTTTGCTCCAATTATAATTTATTGAAAATTAACTGCAGAAATACTTTAAGGTGAGTGTAGGAAAAGTTCTCAGTTTAATGTGATCCAGTAGATCTTTTTTGTAGTTAGAGTCTTTCTATTTCCTCCCAGTTACAGCACATTTCTTTTATCCTATTACTAAAAGTTTCCTAAAAGTTTCTGATTTCACACTGATGCCTTTAATCCATCTGACATTATTGATTTTCTTTCTTTATATGCGGTGTGAAGTAGAGACCCAATTTCCATTTTTCGCACCATTATCCAGAACTGTTTATTGTTTGATGCAGCTCCTGCCTAATGATGTGCAGTGTCATCTTTTTATGCAACAGGCTTCATGCATTTGTGTCTGTTTCTCTGGTTTTTCTTTTATTTACTTCTTAACAATTGAAAATCTTGCAGTCTCTTTGGAGCCATACCATACAGTAGGAAATCAGAGTATCTGTGGTAGATTAGAGGATTGTATGTGTTTTTATGTGTTTCCACCCAACAAAAAAGTCTCTTCCCCTCCAAGAGAAATTATGCTACTCTGTGACTGCATTGACCAAACACATAGGGATCCAGACCTAGAGTTGTTAATACTAAATAGTTTTCAGAGTGATCTGAAGCTGGTGGGGTGTTAATGAGTATGTGGAGAGGAAGGGTCAGATGAATCCACTCTGCAGTCTGTTCCTGCCAGGGTACCAGGTACTATTGTTAAGATGTCTGGGTAGACCAGTTAACATCCAGCTGAGTACCAGTTGATCCCCTTTTTCTTGTTTGTGTCACACACTGTGAAGTTACTTAACCAACCCTCATGATTGCATTAAGTAAACCCTTCTAATAATTCCTGCTAAATTAATCTACATCTCTGATTAAAACTTTATAGATACAGGATCCAAGCCTCAGTTAGATCCTTTTTTAAAAAAAATTATTGCTTTATAAATAATACCATTCAAAATTTCCACTTCCTTCCCTCTTCCCATTTTCCTCCCGCTCCACACTCACCCTCCCCGCTGCCCCTCCAGTCCTAAGAGAGGGCAGGGTATCCTGCCCTGTGGGAAGTCCAAGGCCCCCCTCATCCAGGCTAGGAAGGTGTGCATTCAAACAGACTAGGATCCCAAAAAGCCAGTATATGCAGTAGAAATAAATCCCAGTGCCATTATCATTGGCTTCTCAGTCAGCCCCCATTAGCCATATTCAGAGAGCCCAGTTTGATCACATGCTCATTCAGTCCCAGTCCAGCTGGCTTTGGTGAGCTCCCATTAGATCAGGCACACCGTCTCAGTTGGTGGACCAACCCCTCGCGGTCCTGACTTCCTTGCTCAACTTCTCCCTCCTTCTCCTCTTCAACTGGATCTTGGGAGCTCAGTCCAGTGCTCCGATGTGGGTCTCTGTCTCTATCTCCATCCATTGCCAGACAAAGGTCCTATGGTGATATTCAAGATATTCATCAGTGTGACTATGGGACAAGGCCAGTTCAGACTCCCTCTCCTCTACTGCCCAAGGACCTAGCTGGGGACATCTCCGTGAACACCAACCCATAACATCATGAAGTTATTTAATGCTAGTAATCATGATGTACACTATTAAACTTAGCACTCAGGAGGCTGAAGCAGGAAGCTCATGAGTTCAATACCAATCAGAGCTTACAAATTTTGTCTAAAAAAATACAAGGGTGAGAGATGCATTTCAGTGGTACAGTGTGGGACTGCCTTCTGTATATGTGTTGCTTTTACTGGTTAATGAAGAAAGAAGCTGCTTTGGCCTGTGATAGGGCAGAATAGGTAGAGCTAGGTGGGAAAACTAAACTGAATCCAGGGAGAAAGTAGGAAGAGTGAGTGAGAAGCCATGTAGCCACTGCCAGGGATAGATACCTCCACTGGAACCCGCTGAACCTTTGTTGGTAGGCCACGACCTTGTGGTGATGCACAGATTAATAGAAATGGGTTAGTTTAGTATATAAGAGCTAGTTAGCAATATGCTTAAGCTATTGGCCAAACAGTATTGTGAGTAATATAGTTTCTATGTGTTTATTGTGGGACCAGGCAGGACAGAAACCTCTGCCAACAGTACAGCATAATTTTCGTAACACACATATGACCCTGGGTTCAATTCCTGGTATTGCAACTAAATTAAAATTAAGTTTTAAAATATTTAAACCCATTGAACCCATTGGCAATTATCAAACATGTGAGAGAACAAGTCTACAGATAATTATCTCTAGCATTTGGCAAACAATCCCCATAAGGTCTTGACTGTGTTTCTGACTTATAAACTAGAGACATAGTAAATGATTTTTCCAATAAGCCCTTATTCTTTGGAAATCAGAATATTTCTTGCTCATCATAATCTTATACAAAAAAGATATTAAGAAAAGGACAAAACCCGGCTCATTAAGTTGGACATGGAAGAACAGAGAATCTTTTGGGGAGGAAAAGTTTGTAGACAGTTTAGTAGAAAAACTACTGTGAAGGTAAGCATACTTGTCCTCTAGGACTGACTCCATCTTTTTATTTTTACATTTGGATGAATTTGTGCCCATTTTTTAATCTCTCTGTGTTTTGATTGCATCATTTTAAGAAATGAGACTATAATGCTCACTTACAGTGTGCTAGTGTTGATTTTAGAGACTACGGCCATCCAGCATCTGAAATGACACATTCCAGAGCAGTGGTACATCCCTTATCTCAAGACCCCTCCGGTTCTGGTGGATAAATTGTCAGGCCTTGAGGAAAGTTTGTTGTACTTGACCTTATCCACCCACCACAGTTACATATTAAGAGTTAAGGAGACAGACATTTAAACAACTTTTCCTTCATTAGAGATAGGATTTTTATAAATCTGATATGGAAAAAATATAAATTTAATTTTTAAATATGATTTAACTTGTTTTTAAATTAATCAGTTTGATTTATTCTATTTCCCTTTTTATTTTATTAAATTAACCTTATGTTCTGGTTTGTTTTTGTCAAGTTGACATAAATTAGAGTCACATGAGAAGAGAGAACCTTAACTGAGGAATTGCCTCCATCAGATTGGTTCTTAGGTAAGAATGTAGGACATTTTCTTTATTAGTAATCAGACTGGCAGGACCCTGCCAAATGTGTAGCAGCAGTGCTACCACTACAAAAGTGGTCCTAGATTGTATAAGAAAGCAGGCTTAGCATGTATAAGGAGCAAGTCAGTAAACAGTCTCCTTCTTAGTCTCTGCTTCAGTTCCTGACTCCAGGTTCCTGCCTTCAGTTCCTTCCTTGGCTTCTCTCGATGATGGACTACAACCTGTCAGCTGTAACATGAGGGTCTGCTTGTTGGGGGTTTCTGTCCTCCCACCAGGTCCCAAAGCTGTTTAGCCCCAAAGAAAATCACACAGAGGTCTCCATAAGTTATGAACTGATTGGCCCATTAGCTCAGGCTTCATATTAGCTCTTATAACTTATATTAGCCCACTATTCTAGTATATACTAGCCACATGGCTCAGTACCTTTTTCAGTGGGGCAGGCCACATCTTCCTTCTTCCATGTCTGGGCAGGACTGTGGAGAGAGCTTCCTTCTTCCCAGAATTCTCCTGTTTTCTCTGATCTGTCTCCACTTCCTGTATGGTTGTCCTGCCTATACTTCCTGCCTGGCTACTGGCCAATCGATGTTTATTTAAAATATAATTGACAGATAAAGAATTGTTCCACACCAGTCAGCTGAATAAGACTTTTCCTCTGCATGTTGTTTTGGCACAACAACAGAAAGCATACTAAGACATATTACTATACTAACTCTTCCTCAGGTAATTTTACACACATACACTCACACACACACACACACACACACACACACAACACATATATATGTTATATATAAAAATTATATATATGTATGTGTGTATGTATAGCATTATATATATGCTCTGTGTGTTTCATCTGGTTTATCTTTCTTTACTATATTTTATCTGATAAATAAAAGGTATAAATATTTATGGGGTAATATGTGATATACATGTTTACATATTATAATATTCAAACTAAGGTAAAAAAATTCTATCTTTAAATACATATATTTTCTTTATGTTATAAATTTAAAATATTCTTTCTTTGAAATATATGTTAATTATCTTTTTGAAAATTATATGGAATTATTATCTATAATTACCTTACTTATAGCTGAGCCATTAATCAATATTTCTTTATGCTTCTCGCTCACCTTTCTTACCCTTTGATAACCACCATTCAAACCTCAGTCTTCTACAAAATGAATTGTTTTACATTCCACAAGAACACTGAACTCTTAATGTACTTGTTTTACTATCACCTTTCAAATCATTTTCATGACCTCCAGTTTCATCCATTCTATAACTAATTGTAGGATTTCATCTTTTTCTTCTTTAAAAAGTTTTAATTTATTTTATATACACAAGTGTTTTAAAGCCTGCATGCCTGTTGCATGTATGTATGTACACCATATACATACCTGGTGTTCACAGAGGCCAGAAAATGGCATTAGATCTCATATAACTGGAGTTATAGATGTTTGTGAGTCCTGGGAATTGACTTGTGTTCTCTCTAAGAGCAATAGGTGCTCTAAACTACTGAGCCATCTCTCTAGTACTGGGATTTCATTTCTTTATGACAATAATATTCTATTATTTGTATAACACTTAAACTATGTTTTAATTGATTTACAAATTAGCAAATTTCTTCACAACATTTTCATGCATACATAGTTTTAGTTGTTTTTGTAGCCCCTGTCTTTAGGTCTATATCCTCCATCATGATTTAAACTCTTCTATCTACAGTATTTTCTTTTTTACTTCTCTTAGTGTTTCTATTGATGAAACAAAACACCATAACCAAAGAGCAAGTTGGGGAGGAAAGGGTTTTTTTGGCTTACACTTCAGCATTACTATTCATCACTGAAGGAAGTCAGGATAGGAACTCAAAATAAGGCAGGATCCTAGAAGCAGGAGCTGATGGAGAGGCCATGAAAGGGAGATGCTTATTCTCTTGTGTCCCATGACTTGCTCAGCCCAATTCCATGTAGAACCAAGGACCAGCATCCCAGGCATGGCACCATCCACCATGAACTGGGCCCTCTCTTTTAATCACTAAATGAAAAAATGCCTTACAGCTGAATCTCATGACTGTATTTTCTCAGCAGAGGCTCCTTTCTCTGATGACTGTAGCATTTACCAAGTTGATACACAAAACTGATGGGGGATTGCCCTCTGTATGCTGTGAATACCATTGGTTAATAAAGAAACTGGCTTGGCCTGATAGGGTATAACAGAGCTAGGTGGGGAAAACTAAACTGAATTCTGTGAGAAGAAAGGTGGAGTCAGAAGAGAAGCCATGGAACTGCCACCCGAGACAGACATGTTGGAACTTTTCTGGTAGGCCACGGCCTCCTGGTGATGCAAAGATTAAAAGAGATGGGTTAAATTAAGTTGTAAGAATTAGCCAATAAGAAGCTAAAGCTAATGGGCCAAGCAGTGATTTAATTAATGCAGTTTCTGAGTGATTATTTTGGGGCTGAGCATCCAGGAACTAACTAATGCCGTCTTACAACCTATTGGCGCTCCAATGTGGTCGACTATATCCCTCTACAAGCTGAGAAAGCTTGGGAAGGAACTCTAGCCACAAAACTCAAAGTTTAGCTGCATTTTTATCTGAATGGGCTTTGATTGTTGGTGACATGCTGCAGCTCCTTTAAGAGAGGTCTTTCTGATTCAGTGGTACCAGAAAAAAAAAAAAACATGGGTTTTAAATGGTGGTCATTTGTGCAAATTCTGGCTCTTTCAGGAGGCTGAACACTTGAATGGCATTTGTAGGCCTGGGTGCCTGTGTGCCCTTTTGGGGTCAGGAGCACAGCAGCTGAGACCATGCCCATGGCTCAGCATTCCTTACCTGAGCAGGCAGCAGAATATGGTCTACTAAGCATGCACAGTCAGGAGAGCATAGTGGATTTCTGCTACCATACATAGAGATATTTCCAGACTGTGTATTGTGCTGCATGGCAGACTGAGCTATTGCTCAGATACAAAGGATTTATGTGCTGCATGCTCCTTCTCAGAGTTAAAGTGGTGAGTGTGGCTCCTGCCTGGCAGTCCCAGAGCTGATGGTAATGGTACTTCTGTCATTTTGAAAAGCAGAGAGAGGTGGATCCAGCACCCATGGCCACTGTGACCAAGTTGCTTACCATTTTAAAAGCTATTTAAGACAAAAAGGGATTACAGATACACAGTAGCACAGATTCATACATAAAAGACCTCTAAATGAGACACAGTGTGTTTAAAAAATGTATGTAGGCTTGGGAGAGAGAGAGAGAAATATATAAAAAAATAAGTAAATTGTTTACAAAAATAATAAAACAAAGACTTTAAGGAGGCAGTGCAGAAGTCATAGCTTAAAGGAGTAAAGATAATAAAATAAATATTAAAAAGTAATAGCATAAAAAAGTCAAAAGCCACATAAAGATAGAAAATACAGAGAGTATGGATTATGTATATTATTGTGTTTTCTTTGAAATTTTTGACTGTGAAGGAGCTAAGTACAGAGAGACATTTCATTGTATGGGCTGCTAAGTTAGACCAACATATATACTTAAAGGTATCTTGAATTTAAAATATGATTCTAAGGATATGCTGCTTTGGAAAAGAGGTTCTTCTTTTGTTTCCACAGAGGATGAGAACCTGTAGAATCCTTCCAGACTGATGTGGTTTGATGAACCAAGAATTCCTGAAAGGTCGCCTTGAACACTCCTCAAAAAAATTACTTTGCCCAATAAACAGCAGGAAGCAGTTTAGAGAGAATTATGCTGATATTCCCAAATATTGTTTATAAATGTTTGTTTATATTTAAAGGGGGATGTACTATAGACATTTGCGTTGGAATGGATATTGCTTTATTAATAGTAATTTAAAGTCAATTTAGTTATATTGTATACATATATTTCTGCTCTTGATTAATGTATTATGTTTGTGCAGCTCATTTAAAAATACAATGTATAATTACAAAATATAGGTTAATAGAGGGTCATTTGCATTTCTCTGACTCTAATAATGTAAGCAGTTTTTGTGCTTATCAGTTACTTTGCATATTATTTATGACCAGTCTATTTAAGAGTTTCTTCACTAATTTGGGGGGAATATTTGTACTTTTATTAATAAATTATGTTAGGTATATTTCTTAAGAGGAGCCTCTCCACCAATAAAAGTAATTTCAATCAGACAAAATTAGACCAAATAACAGATATCCATGTTTAATGCAGTGCTCCCAGGTGACCTGTGAAAGCTTGGTGAGGGAAAGAGAGCTGGGGAGACCATGCAAAACCCAGAGAATCCATGTTCCTTTTCTGGGCAGCATCCTAAATAGCCTGTGGAATGACCCTCCCTGGGGAGAGGTCAATGCTTGCTGGGCTTTCCTGGAGCTGGAGTCTGGACCAAGGAAACTTGCAGGGAAGGGGGCTTGAAATGGAGCTTCCTGCTCCATTTCTGTTTCATTGGCACTCTAAGGATGAATGCCTGTTGTTGGGGTTTCTGTCCTGCCTGGTTCCCTCAGTTGTTAAGTCCCAAAGAAATTACACAGAGGTCTACATTAGTTATAAACTGATTGGCCCATTACCTCAGGTTTCTTATTACCTCTTATAACTTATATTAGCCCATTATTCTTGTCTATGTTAACCATGTGGCTCAGTACCTTATTTGGTGAGACAGTTACGTTTTGCTTCTTCTGTGGTGGGGTCATGACTGAAGACTAGGACTTCCTTCTTCCCAGAATTCTCCTGTTCTCATTGACCCACCTCTATTTCCTGTCTGGTTGTCTTGTCTATACTCTTGCCTGGCTACTAGCCAATCAGTATTTATTTAAAATACAATTGACAGAAAACAGACCATTGTCCCATACCAGTTCCCCCTCTTTTTACAAAAAACCACAAGAACTCTTTATCTAATACCCTTTGTTTAGCTTTTCTCCTGACAACTTGTAACCAACATTCTAAACAAAGGAAAATATCCATAGTCCATTTATTTTTGGAATGTTGGCAAGTTTTCCAGGCTACTTCCTGCTTGTTGGGGGCACTGATAATCTTAAAGGGACCTAAAGGAAATTTAGAATTATGATCAAGTCCTGACTGGAGTATCCTGTGAGGCTTGATGATCTAAGGTAGCAGTCTTGAATCTGTTCTGGATGTAGAACTCAGACATCTGGGCTATTCACTCCTATCGAAGATTTCTCAGGTGGTCTTCCTTGATCAAACCTGATTTTTTCTTAACTTAGAATGAATCCATAGCCTCTCATTTTCTGTGAAAACAAAAGCAAAACCTCTTCTCCAAAGTAACATATCTTTTGACGTCAATTTTGAAGTCAAGGTATTTTCGAAATACCTATCTTAGATTAGTTTGACAGCATTTATAAACAAATATCTTTTAGTAGCTGTTCTTCCTTCTTCATTTCACCTTTACGTGGCTTTATTTTAACCTCTATTTCTTCTATTTTATTTTTTAATTTTTGGCTTTTTGAGACAGGGTTTCTGTGTATCTTTGCCTTTCCTGGAACTCACACTGTAAACCAGGCTGACCTTGAACCCACAGAGATCTGCATGCCTCTTCTTCCCAAGTGCTTGGATTAAAGGTGTATGCTACCACAACTTGAAGTCACAAAGATCTGTCTGCCTCTGCCTCCCAAGTGTTGGGATTAAAGTGTGTGCCACCACACCTTGAATTCACAGAGGTTTGTCTGCCTCTGTCTCCCAAATGTTGGGATTAAAGGTGTGTGCCACCACACCCAACAACTCTCTATTTTTATTTTAAGGACTTTAACCTATTTCTTTTCTCTCCCAAGCCTGCATATATTTTTTAACACACTTTAAACCATTTAGAGGTTTTCTTCATCTTTGAGTCTCTCTTTACTGTATATCTCTCTTTTTCTGACCATATGAGTCTTTAATTTGCTAGGCAATATGGCTAGAATTAAAGCCATGGCATTGATGGATGGATACAGCCCATTCTTTTTTTTCCATACATTGTTTTGTTTTATTTTTTCCATTCAAGAACATAATTAAAGAAATAAATTTTTTTTCCTTTCTTCCCCTTCTCCCGGTCCCCTCCCACTACCCTCCCACCCCTCCTCCCTCCCCCTTCTTCCTTGAAAGAGGGCATGGTGCCCTGCCCTGTTGGAAGTCCAA
>PVIU01015720.1:0-47306 GCA_004026605.1 Ondatra zibethicus
GGAAAATAATACAATATGATTATATGTCAAATATACTTCCAAAGCATTTCAAAGATCTGATTAAATCAACAATATCCCCAAAATAGAACACATTATAAGCATGATTAAATATTTTGGCAATGTTTAGGCCCTTATCTTTTTTATAATAAAATAGAAAAATGCGTAGAATTGTGGAGGTAGCTCAGTTGATAAAGTGATTGTCTTGCAAGAATAAAGACCTGAGTTTGAATCCCCAGTACAAATGTAAAACAATAACAAACAAACAAAAAATGCAAGCCATAGTCGTGTCCTCTAATCTTCAAACACACGTTTACAAACACATGCACACTTGTATACCCACGCATGTGCACCTCCCACTGAGCACAAAATAAGACCTTTGATAGTAAACACTGAGCGCACTGAAGTGAAAGATATGGCTCTGATCCCACTATTTCCTCCAGGAGACTTGGGGAATGCCTCCCTTCTGAAAGAGAATGATCTAGTTCCTTGTATTTCCAAAGTTTGAGTTTCATTCTTGTGTTTGCTGACCCACAGTTCCTTTTTAGCATGTCTCCTTTATCTCTTCAGAGACAAACAGAAAAAGATGCAAAGAGAAAAGACAAATTTGAATGCATACTCTCGAGAGCCACCCTAGCTGCCTCAGAGTTCAAAGTCATGTTTCCAGCTTTTCTTATTTTAGTGATATCCATCCTTCATGGGAGATCCTCTAATTGAAAGAAAAAAAAAGAAAAAAAAAAGGAGCTAATGCAGGTGCTATTTTTTTAAGAACATCCCATGAATGCATAAGATGCTAAGTTACAAGAGGCATTCACTTCCCATGCTATTATATCACTGTAGTTTGGATATCATAATTTGGAAGTTACAAGGGCTATAATGTTTTAATGTTTGTGTTAATAGAAAGGCCAACTTAGACCATTCGTATTTAAATGGTTAAGAATTTAGACAATCTGGGTAGTAACCTAATGTGTCCAAAGGCAACACACAAGCAAAATACCCACCTGTCTACTGTTCTTATCTTATGTCCTAGACACTGCAGTCATTTTGTCCCTTTCTCTTGCTCTTTCAGCAGCACACAAAACCACGGAAGCCACCCAGAATGAAAGCCAGCTCATGAGTTCAGACGCAATTTCCCTTTCCCACGAGCAGCACACGGCCCTTCCCTGCACTTTCCAGACAACCTTTGTAGCCATGTATTTTGATGTCTGTCTAAACAAAGTAACACTTCATCAGTGTGTTACATAAGAGCCTGAGATTCAAACCGAAGATCATCTCTCCAGGGTGTGGAATTGAATACAAGAGATTTTAGGAAAAACAACAGAAAATATGGGTGCATATCTACTTATTCCTCATGGAGATTTACTGTTGAAAAGGGATAGATGTGGTTTATAGTTTCTGAAAATGGTGTGGAGTGCCAAACAATTTCTCAGCATTGCTTTGGCATCAACTTCCAAAAGAATGAATTTCATTTATTCTTTACACAAGTTAGTGCTATTGACTCTTGGAATTTCATTTCTTCGCTGATTTACTTCAGAATATGCTTTTTGCTCTCCCACCTATCTCACTCTCCCTCTGATTTATTGATTATCTTAGTTCAGTATCCCTAACCCCCACAGTAGTTACTACTCAAACATCAGTTAATACTCTGTTTTGATCTTGGCAAATTCTGGCTTGCAATACTACTCATTGCTTTGGCTTCATGTTTCTCTTTTGTTCATATATATATTTGTACACACACACACACATATATATATAAAATTCCCTCTTGTCTTTCATACTTGCTTATGTTCTTTTGAAATAATTGTTATACAAAGCCAATGTGAAGTGAAAAACTTTTCAAATAATTTTATAAACCCAGAACAATTTTGAAATGAAAACATTAAGGCAGTATCAAAAAGAATGAAATAAATAAATGAAATTTATCTTAATTATCAACATAAACACATATGCATACATTGAATACTAGAAAAATTATTTTGAAAGAAACTACTGTTGAAGTACCAAAATAAGTTCTATCTTGTTTGAATTTAATATTAATTAAGATCCATTAACAGCCATTAAATGTAGAAAATCTGAGCAAACTTTGAGTGCAACGAAAATGGGAATATAATACAGACTTTAGTGAAACAGCTATTGTCGTGAATAAAACAATGAAACAGTTGTAATTAAAACAGATATCAAGGCTATAAAGCTACAGATAAACCTTGTCTCAAAAAACAAAAACAACAAACAGATATCAACTATTATATTATTTTATTGTTTATTATTATATTTTTGGTTCAGGTGAATATGTGTGGCTAAAATTCCTTCTCAGAGGTTAAATGTAAACTCTTTACCCCTTGTTCCAAGATTCCAATGACAAACTAAGGTACCATATGCCAAAGTTCACTCTGGGGAACAAATGGGTTTGTTGGGTTTCCTTACAGAGCATAGGTGAGGGGTGAATTACAGGGGTGTGGATGCTCCTCTCCCAAAAAGCCTAAGCCAAAAAACTTTACCCAATAGGGATGAGGGCTTCCCTGTACCCTCATGGATTGAGCTCTCATGCTAGTCTTCCTGGTTCTGTATATAATAGACCCTCCCCTAGACCACATGTAGTGGATACATTTTCTTAAGTTTAGTGGAAAGGAGATCAAGAATAGCAATGAAAGGGATAAAAAGAGTAATAAAAGATTTTTATGGCTCTCAGTCTAATAAGACTAAATGGAAATATAGTGGAATAAGCAAATATGACAACAGAATAGCTCAGTGGAATAGGACACAGAACCCACAGATACTAACATATGTGATAACTTTAAAGTTTGAATAAACTTGTAGCCAAAAATAATATGTTCATAGTCAGTCACAACTAATTTTCTGAGTGAAAACAAAAACAGAACAAAACCAGATCTCATTACTAAACTATTAAAAGAAATTGTTTAGGTAAAGTACAGACAAAAATATAGTACTTAATGTACCAAAGATAGTTATAAATGGTCTAAATGATCATGTGTACAACCTAAGATAGAACTTCTTCACTAAGACTAACAAGTGAGAAACAATTAAATATAGACAGATTTGAGTTTATCAGATACAAATTCTTACAATGAATATCAACAGGAAGTAGAAAAATTGGCGTGTGCTAGTGATAAAAATTAGCTAGTGATGTCTACATCAAAAATGAGCTCTAATAAGTGGATACAAAAGTCAGATAAGCCCAAGAAATGCTTTCTAGAAAATATGATTGGGTAATTTTATTTGTACATGTGTGTTGTTTATATTTTCTGATATTCTTTAATTATTATTGTTGCAGGAATACATACATATAAATATATAAATGCTAGGTACTGCGGCCATTTAGTTCCGCTTGCATGGATACATTCCTAGGGCTTAGATTCAGGGGACTCAACCCTGGGAAACTGACCCTTCTTCTCTCAATGGTCATTAATTGCCTGCACCTCTTCTTCTAGGAGTAGGGCCTTGTGAGATTTCCTCTATCCATGTTAGCATGTCAACTAGGGTTTGTATTGTTCTGTTCTTGTTTGGGTTATCATGTTACTGAGATTCCCTATCATATATAAAAGACATTATCTCATAGCAGACATTCTGGTCTTCTAGCTCTTAAAATTGACTCCCACTCTACTCTTTCATGATGTTCCTTGAATCTTAGAGGGAGGAGTCGTGTTATAAATATATCAGTTGGGCTTATGCACCCACAGAAACAGAGGAGCCCCTCCAAACTCCTCCTCTCCACTGGCTCCGTGAAGACAGCATCAATCTAATAACAAAACCAGGCAAAAGCACCACAACAAAAAGGACTACAGTCCCTAATGAACACATGTAAAAATCAACAACTTATTTTCAAACAGAAAACATGTATAAATAATAAATATCATCCACCATGATCGACTTGGCTTTTTCCCAGATATGTAGGGATGGTTCAATAGATGTAAGTCAATATAATAAATCATCGAAATAGATTTTAAGACAAAATCACGTTATCATTTCAATAAATTCAGAATAGGCCTATGACAAAATCTAATGTGCCTTCATTATAAAAATCCTAACTAGGGCTGGAGAGATGGCTCAGTGGTTAAGAGCATTGCCTGCTCTTCCAAAGGTCCTGAGTTCAATTCCCGGCAACCACATGGTGGCTCACAACCATCTGTAATGAGGTCTGGTGCCCTCTTCTGGCCTGCAGACATACACACAGACAGAATATTGTATACATAATAAATAAATTAATAAATTAAAAAAATCCTAACTAAAGTAGAACTAGAGGTAACATACTCCACATAATAAAGGCTATATATGACAAATGCATAACCAATATTATCCTAAATGGATTAAAAACCTCAAAGTTGGTGTAGGAGGTCCTTCTTTCTATGTGTTGCTTTCATTGGTTGAATAAAGAAACTGCCTTGGCCTTTTGATAGGGCAGAACTTAGATAGGCGGGGAGGGCAGAACTGAATTCTGGGAGGAAGAAGGCAGAGACAGAGAGACACCATGAAGCTCCTGCCTGAGACTGACGCTGGTTAGAATCTTTCCCGGTAAGCCATAACCTCGTGGTGTTACATAGATTGGTAGAAATGGGTTAGATCAGGATGTGAGAGTTGGCCAAGAAGAGGCTAGATATAATGGGCCAGGCAGTAATTTAATTAATACAATTTCTGTGTTGTTATTTCAGGGGTTAAGCTAGCCAGGTGGCAGGACGCGGCCTGCTCTCCTCTTACAACACAAAGTAACCCCATTAAAATGAAGAATAAAGTAGTGATGTCCCCTATTCCCTTGTTTGCAGTGTAGAGCTTGAAGTACTAGCTAGAGAAACAGGAAAAAAGAAGAAAAGAAAAAGGATGATGATTGGAAAAGAAGTCAATTTATCTTTACTTTCAGATGGTATGATATTATACAAAAACAATCCCAAAAATTCTACCAGAAAATGTCTAGAAATGATCAACATTTTCATCAGAGTAGCAGGCTACACCAGGCTCCAACCTTTCTATATACTGATGGGAAAGGGTTCATGAGATCATGGAAACACTCTCATTCTGAATAGTCTTTAAAAAACCTAAAAGTAAATCCAACAAAGGAGGTGAAAGTCCTCTACAATGAAAGTTTAAATCTCTGAAGAAAGAGATGGAGGAAGACACTGGAAATGGAAAGACCTCAGCTGATCATGAATTGGTAGATTACAATTGTGAAAATGACCATCCCAGGGAAAAAATTTGCAGATTCAGTGTAATCACAATCAAAATCTCCATGGCATTCTTCACAGAAATTGGAAAAAAAATCCTGAAGTTCACATGTAATCACAACAGATCCAGGGATTCAAAGCAATCCTGAGCAAAAGGAACAATGCTGGAGTAAACACCATACCAGATTTCAAGGTATATTGCAGAAACATAGTAATAAAAACAGTATGTTATTGGCACAAAAATAGTCATGTAGATCAATAGAAGAAAGCAGATGGTTAAATATAAATGCATATAACTACAACAACTTAATATTTGACAAGGATGCAAAATGTACACTTTTAAACAATGGGGTTTGGATGAAAGGTTTCTAGGAGACAAAGGACATTTTATATTAATAAAAGTTTCAATAAAGCAAAAATGCACATAACAATCTATAACCCTATGTGAAACAAAACTGACAGATTTGAAGGCCAAGTATTTCTACAATAGTTGAACATTTTGATAATCTACACTCACTATTGGATAAAACTCCCAGACAGAAGATACATAAGGAAACAAGAATAATAAAACAACTAACTGCATGTGTGTGTACATATCCACACAAAACACATATATATACATCTGAACTACTCTACCTAAGAAAAAGAAAATGAAGGGTTTTTTTTCATTTACCTATGAAAAATTCTCTAGGGTAGAACATATGTAGGACACAAAATAAATCAAATGGATTTTAAATAACAGCCTACAAAGCACGTCCTCTAATTACAGCTATATGGAGCTGGAAATCAACCACAGGCTGGTGAGATGGCTCAGCTGGCAGAGTTGCTTGTCATCAAGCCTGATGACCTGAGTTCAATTCCTGGGCCTATATGGTAGAGAGAAGAGACAACTCTTCTGGGCTGTTCTACGACCTCCATATATGTATTGTGTGACATGCATGTGCCACATACATGTATACACAAAACAAAACAATAAGTAAGCAGAATAAAAATAAATATCATGGCCATTTTGATTTTTAGCTCCATGGGGATACAGTCCATCTTGGCAAGAGGCAGCAATAGGAAGCTGGCAGGTGACCCTGTGTCCCCACTCAGGAAGTAGAGAGTGAACGAGAATTAAGTCCTGCTTATAAAGCCTCAAGACTAGCCCCTGTTGACCCACTTTCTCCAGCAGAAGTAGACCTCCTAAAGGTTTCATGATCTTCTCAAATGCACCACCATCTGGACCAAGTTTTTAAACACATGAGCCTATGGAATATATTTCATAGTTAGCCCACAACAATACACTAACAATAATAATCTCAATAGAAATTAAGAAAACAATTTCAATGAAAACAATGTGAAAATCATAAATATTAATGAATTTAGTAAACTAAGAATGTGAAGACATTGTTGAAAGAATTTAGAGAAAAGAAAGTTGTGAAATATTCATTCATCAGAAGCCATAGTGCTAAGATGCCAAAGCTATTAAAATCTATGTAAAGAACCAACACATTTGCTATCAAAGTCCCAGTGGTGACATTTTGTAGAAATAAAGAATTACTGCTAAAATTCAGATGGAATCTGAAGACACCACAAATAGAGATAACAAGCTTGAAAAGAAAAATCTGGGACAAATAAAGGGAAGGCAATGTAAAGTACAGGAAACACAGACAGACATAGAAATCCCATAAAAACACAAAACTGAAACTATAATTTACAAAATTTCTGTAAGGTAAAAATAAATAGCAATAATGTAAAATTAAATTAAAGAAAAAGATAAAAAGATGTTCTACCATGCCCAGCAGTAGATTGCCAACAAAATGTAAACACAATGGCATTTTGAAACTTTTCTATTAACTTGATTTCTTAAACTAAATATAGAGCACTATGTATAACTAGTTTGTACATTGAACCATTGGCATTGATATTAAAGTTATACCCATAAGTTATTTCTTGTATGTGGAAAGAAATTTTAAGGACACACAGTTACTGAATGTCCATAACAATACAAAATGAACAGTTCAATTCCTTACTTCAAACAGAAAATAAGAATAGATTCATTGTCCTTTGAAACATTTCATATGGATTGTACTCTATTATGTTCTCAAAGTCACCAAGCCAATTCATGGTAATCTTATTAGTAAATAAAGTAAGGCTACCTCATATATCCAACAAGGAAGTTAAAAAAATAAAGAAAACATCAGTTCTCTTTCATGATGACTGTTTGGTTTATTCCACTTTATGTAGTTAATGAAGCAATAAAAATATCTCAAGTGTGCCTTCAATTCCAGTTGTTCTCAGAACCTTAATACTCTGAATTTCTGAATAAGACGCTAACAACAAGTGATGATTCCTATGCCTTTGCTTTAACCATCATGCTGTAAATATCCAGAAATCTCCACCTAGATTAGAAACTATAGTCGTAACACAGAAATTGTATACTAAGACGATAAGGATGCTTCTGTGTGTGTGGTATACAGTTTGTGGGCTGGTATAGGTGTGTATGTGTGTGTGAGAGAGAGAGAGAGGGGGAGAGAGAGAGAGAGAGAAAGAGGGAATGGGGGAGGAATCATTCTTACTTGCCCTGTGTTTCCTGTACTTTACATTATCTTCCCTTTATTTCTCTTTGTTGTACTATTATGCTTTGTATGTTGGTTTGGTATTTTTCTACATTTACTTATATTATTATAGTCTAGATGTTTGTTTCTGGTTTAATGAGAGAAAGAAAGAACTTGAGTGGTCAAAAGTGATGAATAAAAAACATGGGATAAGTGCTTGAAGTGAAAACCATCATTAGCATGTTCCCTGTGAAAGGAAACACATGTATACCCAATTAAAAAAAAAAAACAGGAAAATGAAGCTTTTGTTAGGCTTCACTCTTAGTACCTGTTTTCCTATGCAGTGTCCACGGTTCATCTTCGTATGTGCATAAACTCAGATAGGGTGACAATCACACCTCCTAGTTTGTACTGAGCTGAAACTCTGAAACATATATTTAATTTTGGGTTGCAGACTTCCATCTGTACCGAATTTGTTTGTGTCCAAGCACTCTCTAGTTAACCATAAGATGTATACTGGCATACTTAGAGAAATCTAATGCGAAACATAGTCAACTAGTAAAATAAATTGATACATACATAGCAGTAATCATAGACGTATCTGTGTATAATTTGACAAATATCTCCAATGTTTTTAATATTAAAACTAGAATTTTATTAATATTAATATTAAGAAACAATGAGAATTTGACATTCTCATATAAAGCCGCCTTTCCACAAAATTGCTAATTCGAGTAAAGGTTGGTGTTTCAGTTCTCCAAGACTCTTCTTTGAACGTGCTGGTATTAAAGTCATGTCACATCACAGCTAGCATAGATTTTGTACTGTAAACTGCAGCATAAATTAAATGAAAAAATTTCAAATATTGAAAACTAAAAGATATTTATTTATGCACAAGAAAAAGAAAAGAAAACTCTGCGACATCTGCAGGTAATGTTTCAGTACCCAAACTATGTGTTCCTGGAGGAAAGTAGGCACAAACTTGGGGCACACGATAGAGGACAGTGAGGGAAACTCTCAAACACAGCGGGCAAGGGGGCAGCATTTGAAGGGTCCAAGATCATCTCATGGCCAAAAGGCAGTCTTTTCAAAAACAATGCTGGGAAACAAGATACCCAAACACAAAACAACCGAGCTGAATATTTATCTTCTAACACGATGTTTAAAAAAATGAACTGAAAATAAATCAAGGGCCTAAACTTGAAAGCTGTGACTTTTAAATCCATAAATTAAAGAATAAAACTTCACAGCATTGGATTTCCTAGATATGGTAACAAAATATACTGGTAATAAAAGAAAAATACACATTCTACTTTAGAAGAAAATCTCTTTGCATTAAAAGGCACTACAAAAAAAGAAAAAGAAAAGAAAGAAAAGAAAACAAGGGGCAGGTACATGGAAAATTAAATCTTGTGCTCAGGAGATGCATGCACAGAAGCCCAATATAACAGCTAAGGGAAGAGAATAATAATTCTTCAAAAAAATCTCAAAACAGAATGATTCCGTCATGCCAGTTAAAACACATATGTGCACCTGTGATGATAGCAGCGTTATTAGCAATAGCTGAAATGTGGGAATAACCTAAGTATCCATCAGGAGTGGATTTGCAAAATTCCATATGTGTATATTCCATACATATATGTATATATTCCATACATATATGGAATTTTGCAGATGATATATATACACATATATACATATATGGAATTTTTAAAGGAAGAAGATTCTGGCATTTGCTATAGTATAGCAATATCTATATTGCTATATCTATATTGTATATATATATAATATCTATATTGGAGACATCTTAAAACGTAGTTTTACTTTTAAAATTAGCATACAAAATTTTAGATATCTATAACATCATTTTTAAATTAAGTGTGTCATAGTTCATTCTCTCTGTCCTAATTTCTCTACCTTCTTTTCTCCACTTTTGCTTTCATGTGTCCTTGCACACACACACACACACACACACACACACACTTGAATGTGCTCTGCACCTATTCATATCCTCTCTCAGTCTCCTTTAAAGTTTTTATGGGTTTTATTCACATTACTGAATCTAATAGTCACAACATAGCACACTTTTTGAGGCTATTTATGTGAAGTATGTAGAGGCGAAAGGAAAAGTAGGATGATGGTGTAGGTTGCAAAGGGGAAAGAATCGACAGTGGGTGTTCATGGGAGATAGAGTTCCATTTTGTAAGATGAAAGCAGTGCTGGAGATGAATACTAATACTGTTTAGTCTTAAACATCCATCCATGTATTTGAAATTGGTTAAGATGGCAAAACATATGTGCATTTTACGCCAAATCAAAATCTTCCAGAGAATGTGTAATTCAAGTAAAATTAGGCTTTATTTTCCCTAGAAATAACATGGATATTTAGAGGAAATGTATGCTTATTCTCATAATGCCCTTGCACTAAATAAAATAGTACTTAGCCCTCTGACTTTGCTTTAAGTATAAAAATTCTGCAAAGTGGAGCTATTTACAAAATTGAATTATGACAGAGATATATGTGGTGCTTGCCTGGAGAAAGACAAACAGTATTGCAGTATCTGGGGGTGGGTGTGTTAGTTTATATCACGTGTTCCCAGAAATGATTTTTAGCAGTCGTCTTTTACCATGAGCATACTGACATTCAGCCTCATTTCTTTTTGTGGAAGAACATTTGAGCTTCCAGAGATGAGTTGAAATGGTAACTGCCTCCCTGAATGAACATAAACCATGAGAGTTTCAGGACCTTCCGTAAGCTCGTTTTATGATGTCTGAAAGCAAGCTGCTCCTTAAGACTTCTTATGGGTTACCCCAAGTCTTCAGATTCCTTCCACAAATAAATGTGCTTCTGGCTACTCTTCTTTGATTAAAGGGTTAAGAGGATGTTCACAGGACATGGTTGACCTGAGTTTGTTATTAATGGCTGATCACATGGTTCTGGCAGGCGGAGTGGTAACACTGGCTTCCACAAGAGAGGATGTTTTGGAAAATGATAATGTGTGTGAATTTTTGTGCCAGTCCATTCTGTGTTGGCAGAGCCTCCATGCTAGTGTCTGTTTCCTTTGGTTTGGTTTAACCTATTTTTCAATATTGTGAGTTCACATTCTTTCCAAGACTCTGGAAAGGGATTTTCATTTTTTGCTTAGCATCAGATGAGATTTTACTGCAAAACCTCAAACCATATTAAATTTGATCACTCTGAAACATGCCATTGACTCAAAGTTCCAGAGATCTACTTAAATGTTGTCTCTTTGTCCAAAATTTTCCTTAAAGGAAGTAAGACAACCTTTCAGGCTCCACATTGCCAGTCTTTGTGGCCTTTGTGAGGTGGTTGCTATTTAGAGTACCTTTCATCAATTCTAAGATTTTTGTTAGTTAGAGGAATCATCTCTGGTCACAAAGTCTCCACAGTCACCAGAATCAAACTTGAGACTAAAGGAAAGAAATTGTGAGAATATCTTCCTTTCTCATAGCCAAGACTCATGTGAAGGAGAAAGTATGAGACCTGTATCACACTGATTGTGAATTTTCGTTCATCAACTTAATGACAACCTGTACATCAGCATAGCAAAGTCAAGATAAAGAAATTAAACCTAGTTGCAAGTCCCATTATATGATACAAGAAATCATTCCTTTCTTACTAGCACCTTCTTTCATCATGCTTAGGGAGCTGTGTTGTGGTAGTATCTCTGTCATCATCATCCTGAGGAGAAAAAAGAATTGTGCAAGCACTGTTAGTGTTACATTTCAAAAGAGGAAGTAGGCACAACAGACTTAAGTGGGACTACAAATTATGACTAGTTTTTTTTCTTAATTTCCCCCTTTCTCCCATGGATAGTTTCTTTAATTCCTGGGAACCTTCCATCTCTCACCAATGGTGATTTAAAGGATTTTGAATAATGACTATGCATATATATGTGATGTTTCAGCTTTGAGTCATATATGTACATGTGTGTATGTTTTTTCCTAATGAATCAGTGGAGGAAGACCCTCTGATGCCATTGGAACAGGGCCATGGGACCCTGTCACTTGCAAGAGCACCTGTTTTCCTTATTGCCCATGGTACTTTCCATCTTCTGAACTCCATTACTTATCTTTGGCTTTGCTCTTTGTAATCCCATAATTATAGTGAATAGTGAGGCAGCTGGACAAACAAGCCATATATGTACTGCTTAAATTAAAAGCAAGGTTGGGTGTACCTTTTGTGTAGCTTGCCCCTTACACTTGCTGGGCCATGTTACCATTTCTCCCTCAAACATCTTGATGTTTGTGCTTCTCTAGAGCAGTGTGCAGACTAACACTGCATCAGGTGACAGTTAAGTTTCCTATTATGAATATATTTTAATGAGAAGTTTAATGAGATTGAAGTATAAATTTAAAATAGTAAAATTGCAAATAAATATGGGGTTGTGTGTTCTGAGTTATAAAAGATAATATGTATGGGTTAGAAGGGTAGGAACAGATATTCTTACATTAGCAGAAGTGTTAATTTGTGCTAATGAAAAGAGTTAGGGGAACCTGACAGCAATTGTCTATGGTTCCTACCTGGATTTTGTTGGTCCACACTTGTGTTGGTCCACACCCTTTGATCCTATCTCCTGTTCACTCATTTCTCTCTGCCCAGTGAAAGCATTGCTTAGGACCTGTGAGCAATACTTTGAGTGTAACTACTAGTATATTGTCTAGTTCAGTTTCTCCTGACATAAAAAACACTTGGAGATGAATACTCTATATAAATAAAAGTGATTTGCTTGGGCATAAGTTTTTTAAAACACACAGAAGCCAAGGGCATGGTATAAGTATCCAATTTGCTTTATAAGAATAGCATACTGCCCCATACATGAAAGGAAGATGGGAGGAGAGGCTAAAAGAAGACATATGAGCAATAGGGCAGAAAGGGGGAGACTTACTCCACAACAATATACTCTGATCAAAATTAATTCCCTCTTCCAGTCTCATTAGAAGGACATTAATTCCTCTTTAAAACTCTGCCATGGGCTGGAGAGATGGCTCAGTGGTTAAGAGCAGTGTCTGCTCTTCCTAAAGGTCCTGAGTTCAATTCCTGACAACCACATGGTGGCTCACAACCATCTGTAATGAGGTCTGGTGCCCTCTTCGGGCCTGGAGACATACACACAGACAAATATTGTATACATAATAAATAAATAAATATTTTAAAAAAATAAATAAATAAAACTGCCATTCTTCAACAGCATCACATTAGTGTCCAAGTCATAATAAGGGTTCTGGTGGGGCACAGTTGTAGCAGAGCAAAGCAAATATTATAACATTCAAAGAACATGTGATAGATAATAAAATCAAATGTGTTAGTAAGAATTTCAAAATGAGATCATTCAATCTGCTTGAATTTATACTTATAAAATAATATAAATGCCTAGAATTGGCAATGCACATGACTGTAGACACAGAGTCTATTACTATCCATACTGCAGCTCACCATTTTTTCTGATGAGGACCTCACAAATTTACTTGCCCTCCTTGGGCTCACAAGTAACTTATGTTGCCATTGCACCCTTTGTCATCCCCACAGCCTCATTAACACTTTGTTTTCTCTTCTCCCTAATTATAGCATCTTAGTGAATACAAAGTAGTTTTTCACAGCATTTTGATTTGCATTTCTTTATTAATTGATAATGTTGAACACCTTGTCATTTACTTTGTCATGTGCATATCTTCTTTAGAGAAGTATCCACTTAAGTATTTTACATATTTCTTTATTTAGGTTGTGCTATGGTCTGAAGATGGGTTTAGGAACCTGATGTATACATTATGCGTATTAAGTAGAATTAAATATTGGCATCTTACAACTGGCCAACATGCAAAGAAAAAGAAACTGAAGAATGTTCAGCCCTAAAAAGAGTATCTCTATGCTGTGGGACAAAGGTCTTTTATCCTGTCACTTGTATTATTTTTAATAAAATGCTGATTGGCCAGTAGCCAGGCAGGAAGTATAAGAGGGGCAACCAGGCAGGAAGTAGAGGCAGGGCAATGAGAATGCTGGGAAGAGGGAAGCACAATTTGCAGTCGTAACTCAACCAAAGAGGAAGCAAGATAGCAAGACGTGACTGCCTCGCCAAAAAAGGTACCAAGCCATGTGGCTAACACAGATAAGAATAATGGGTTAATGTAAGATGTAAGAATTAATTAATAAGAAGCCTGAGCTAACAGGCCAATCAGTTTATAATTAATGAAAACCTCGATGTATTTATTTGGGACTAAACAGCTGCAGGACTGAACAGGACAGAAAACTCAGTCAACATCTTTATCACCCCATATATCACAATTCCTCTCCTCCTGAGGCTCAGGGATCATTTTTTTAAAAGTGGGGAACAGGGTAAGAAAAATTGTAAGAGCCAGAGGCAGTAGATAGTCTTCTACACACAGAATCTATTTTCTGAACATAGCAGGGTGACTGCTCATATGAATTCAGAACAACTGAGATAACATGCACAAGATCTATGCAAGATTAATCCAGACAAATTTGATAGATGCTGGTAAAGGGAGAGTAAATTTCTATTAAAGTTCATGTGAGGTTGTCCATGCCTCAGTGAAGGCCAAACATCCTAGAGTATACAAGACAAATGGTTAATGGTACTTAATGGTTTTAAGGAGAAATAAAGGGCATACAGTTGAGTAGGTAGGGAAGAAGGAAGTGTATCTGGGAAGAGTGGAGGAAGGGAGAAAACAATCAAAGTACATTAGATGCAATTGTCAAAGAATAAACAGAAAACGAGAGAAAGAAGGAATTTGAGTCTTTGGGAAAGTGATTGAGTCATAGAGGCTCCACCCACATGAATGGATTCAATTCTTTGCATAAGAGTGTGAGGGAAATGACCTAGAAGCGTGGTGAGGGCACATGTAAGGCACCATTGAAGAGAAACAGTCCTTAATCAGATACAGAATGTGCTGGTCCATTGATTGTGGACTGAGCAACTGCCGGAGCTAGGAGTAATAAATTTCTGTCACTTGTAAATTCCCTGAAATTGGAATGGGGAGATGATTGTGGGCAAAGCACTTGTCACACAAACATGAGCACTGGAGTTTGGATTCCTCGAATCCACATAAATATCCAGGCTGTTGTGACTGCTCCCTACAGTCCCAGTACTTAGAGCAAGCTGGCTAGATAGACTAGTCAATTTCTGAGTGAGTTCTGGGTTCAATTGAGAGACCCTGCCTCAATAAATGAAGTGGAGAATGACAAAGAAAGACACACAATGTCAACTGTGGGCCTCCACAAACACATATATGTTCACATTTACATACACATATAATATATACACATATATCAAAAATTATCGAAATCAATGCTTAAGTAACTTGAACACGCTGAGACACTTGCCTGGATGTTTTTATTAAGTTCTATATGGCTGTTATGGACACTAGATCTTCCCAGACAGAAGGCTCATAAATATTTTCTTACATTCTTTTCACTTTGATAACCATTTTCTATTTTTTTTAAAAAAACAAACTTTTATCTTGATAAATTTTAATTAATCTACATTTTCTTTATTACTTTTCTTTGTCATTTATAAGAATTCAACCAAAAAAAAAAATAGCTGGGTGGTGGTGGCGCATGCTTTTAATCCCAGCAAGCAGGAGGCAGAGCAGGCGGATCTCTGTGAGTTCGAGGCCAGCCTGGTGTACAGAGCAAGTTCCAGGACAGGCTCCAAAGCTACGCAGAGAAGCCCTGTCTTGGAAAACAAAAACGAAAAGAATTCAAGCACCTACACATTTAGTTCCAGATTAAGCAACATCTTCTGACTTCCTTAGGCATCTGCACATACATAAAGTCAGAGTAACATACAATGAATAAATAAATTTTGCTTTATTTTATGAAGTTTTATTTTATTTTATTGCCAATTCTAAGATTAAGATTTATTCTGGAATTTTAAAAGTTGTTCAGTGTTAACTCTTATATTCTGGCCTTGATCTACTTTGAGTTAAAATTCATTTTGTATGAGGGAAGGGTCCAACCTCCTTCTCACATTTTTTTCTTACATTTAGTTTATCTAGCACCACTTGTTAAAAAAATATTTTTTGTCCATTTAATGACTGTGACAATTTTGTTGAAAATCAGTTTGCCACCGACTTGCCGATTTCCTTCTGAATTCTATGTCCTAGTCCTTGAGTTTATGCATTGCCATTGTGTCACAGTGACGCATGTGCTGGTCATTTTTGTCAGCGTTACACAAACCTAGAGTTATATTGGAAGAAGAACCTCAGATGAGAAAATGCCTCCATCAGATTCCCTACAGGCAAGTCTTCAGGGCATTTTCTTGATGAATGATTGATGTGGGAGGGCCCAACCCACTGTGAAAAGTGCCACCGCTGGGGTGGTGGTCCTGGAGGTAATGGAAAGCACACTGAGAACACTAGGAGGAGCAAGCCAGCAAGCAATGCTCTTCCATGGCTTCTGCTTTGGTTTCTGCCTCCAAGTTCCTGCCTTGAGTTCCTGCCATGACTTCCTTTGATGATGACCTGTGATATGCAAGTCCAAGACAAATAAACCCTTGCCCTCCCAAGTTGCTTTTGGTCATCGTATTTCATCACAGCAATAGAAACTCTAAGACAACACTTTCCAAGTGATTTATTCCTCTGATACCTTCTCCAGGCTCTTACCTGCCTCTTTCACCAAAGGGTTTTACTGTCCAACATCTGGTGCTGAGAGAAAGCTACAGAAAACCATGAAAGCTCATTCACTTTATGCCTATGAGGTTTGGGGTTGGGAATAAATTTAAACTCTGTGTGAACCTACTGAGGCTAAAATGAGTGAGGACATGGGAATAAAATGTTAGGTTGGGATGGCAGAAAACCAAAAGTGTTAGGTTTATCTCCCAAGCTTTTTTTTCTAGGATGGAGATATTCTTGGCTCTTTAAGAACTGGTATGCAATTTCTACTCAACAGAAAATTTAGGATGCTCATTGTGTCATTGATACCTTGAACTAGCATTCATACTTTTGACCTGGAGAACTAACTATGAACAGATATTCATGTGACTGGGCTTACAAAATAGACTCTATTACAGTCTGTACTTACTGTCCAGTGGAGCAGAATTTAGCAGAAGCTGAACTGTTGGGTTACACAGGAGCATGGAAGATTGACCACAAATTTCAGATCATTCTACAAAGGAAGTGAGAAGTTATGAAACCTTGTTATTGCAGCCTCACCAGAATCTCAGCTGAGGTTCTCTGCTACCAAGATTATGCATATAAGAATATTATACCATGAAGAACTAGTAGGATGAATGGGGACTCCAGCATCTAGTGCTTGTTAAGTATCTCCCTTATTAACCTCTGAAGATTAAGTACAGCAACCACCTGTGCCTGGTAACAAGGTTAAGTAACATAGCACATATACTTGGTAGTATACTTGAAATCTACAGTAAAAAAAAAAAAAAAGGAAGTTTTTGTCTCTTGTATTTTCTTTGTAGTATTAATATGCAAACACTTTGTCTCTTGCTCAGATTTATCTGCTATCTTTTTTATTTTAATTAATTAATTTATTCTACCTATGAACACAGCAATACAACTATATTAACAGTTAAATAAAAAAAATAAAGTTTTGGCCAGGTGTGGTGGCACATGCCTTTAATCCCAGCACTCAGGAGGCAGAAGCAGGAGGATCCCTGGTCTATAGAGCAAGTTCCAGGACATCAGAGTTATGTAGAGAGATCCTATCTCAAAACAAAGCAAGACCAAAACTAAGGCTTCAGTTAAAGAAAACTGATAAATATTATGTTTAGAGGAGACACATGAATATCCATAAGATTATAAACAAATGATGTGAAAACTATACATACAGTTTGAGAAATTCAATTACAGGGTCTGTATATCTTCCATTAAGAAGACAGTGATTATTTAACATTGGAGCATCCCATGTTACAACTCTGCTATCATAGTAAGAAATCAACCACAGAGAGGATGAGAGGAGATGAGCATGCCTGTCTTCTGAAAGCTTTTTGAAAACAAGAGTGAGTGTTGGAGTCTCACCCTCTCAGTCACCACTAACACTGTCATTTTGTTCCTTCTCTGCCATCTCATGCTACACCATTACAACACAAGGTAGATGTCAGGCTGTGCCAAATAGCAGTCCAAAGAGTTAGAACCCCGAGTTTAGACAAGATCCCTAGAAACTGTATGCTAGAGCATAAAAATGTTAGACCCCTTGTAGTCATTTTTAGCACGATGCTAAAACAAAGTCTTGCCCTAGTCTGCTTCTCTGTTGCCCTGAACACTGACCAACCTGGGGGAAGAAAGCATTTATCTGGCTTACAAGTTACAGTCTGTCATCCTGGGAAGCCAAAGCAGTAGCTCAATGGAGGAGCCACAGGCAGGAACAAAAGCTGGTAACAGGGAGGCAAGCTGCTCAGTGGCTTGCTTCCTGGGCTTTCTAAGCTTTCTTACATAGCCTGGGGCTACCAGTCTGGAGATGGTACCACCCACAGTGGACTCCTACATCAATTAGCAGTCAAGAAAATGCTCCTAAACATGCTCGCAGGCCAATCTGGTGGAAGCAATTGAGTTTCACTTTTCCCAGGTGTGTGAAGGTGCCAATGAAACTAACCAGGACAAGGATGGTGCCACTCCATGTGATTAAAGAGGTTTCCAAAGCTACCAGATTCCACTTATGGTTACATACTTAAAAATCGGTCAGGATTCTGTCTATCACCATCTAATATTTAGCATTACATTAGAAAACAGAATTTTGTCTTTTAATTGTTTTTTTTTACCACTAGGTGGCACTCACCAAATTTTTTATTCTGTCATTTATTATTAATTGAGTCTATTTTTACACACATTGTAAAATGGCACAAGAGACCTTGGTGGGTGAGAACCAGGGGCCTCACGGCAGGCCCGAGACAAATCTGTCCTGCAGGCAGAGCCTAAGTGAATTTATTGAGAGAGGGGTAAAGGGGAGAGAAGAGGAAAGGAGAAATACAGAGAGAAAGGAGAAATACAAAGAGGCAAGGAACAGCCTGCCTCTTCAGAAAGGGGGAGGGGAGCGGAAATGGGCAGAGTTAACTTTTAAAGGGACCTTTTGGAGCCTGTGTACATAATAGTGACATAGCAGCCATAGAACCCTGGGTTGGCCCCAGTATTGCCTGGGTTGATCTTGCCAGGCCACAGGAGCCAGCATAAGTTATGCCCTCCTCCACAGATCACTCTCTCCTATTCGTGACTATTGGTTTGCTTTGTGACCTGCTGAGACTAATTCAGGGCTGTATGACCATGGTTATGGAGCTATATATTGGAGCTGTGTGGGCTCAACGGTGGGTACACATCTAAAGACAGCAGGTCCTCAGCTCGCAGAACCTATCAACAGCCTTTAGCACAAAGCTAAGGGTCAGGGCCCCATGAGTTCCTCCTCCCCACTTGCCTTATGGTTCCTAGGTCTATTGTGTGGGTTCGGTGCAGGTAATTGCAGCTACTATGAGTTAATAATTGGAATAGCTGCATGAATCTAGATGATGGCTTTTTGTAGCCTTTCATCCTGTGTCCTGGATCCTCCATACTTCTCACCCTCTTCCTTGATGTTCCCAGGCCTTAGAGAGGTGGTATTTTACTTAACATTGAAAGTGGGCATTTGCCCTACTAAGACACTGAATGCCTAGATCTGAACCATGAAGATATTTTAATCAACTCATCACGGTTTCAAATTTTTAACTTAAAATTAGGAACTTCCATATTATGAAATTATCTCTCTCTCTCTCTCTCTCTCTCTCTCTCTCTCTGTGTGTGTGTGTGTGTGTGTGTGTGTGTGTGTGTGTGTGTGTGTGTGTGAGAGAGAGAGAGAGAGAGAGAGAGAGAGAGAGAGAGAGAGAGAGAGTGTTCTGTACTGGCAAGCACTCTTCAAGTGAAGTATATCCAAAGACCCTTAAAATTTTTGTCTCTTTGTGGGGTGGCTCAGCAAGTAAAGACACTGGTCATAGAAATCTACTGTTCTAAGTTCCATTCCCAGGATCCATATGAAGGTAGAAGAAAAGAATAGATTCCATAAAGTGGCCCTCTTTATTCCGCATCCATAGTGTCATGTACAACCCCCCCAACACACACAGCATGAATACATACACACACCATGCATGTATCATGTATACACACATACAATACTAATAATTTACCTTATGACATAGTTTCTCCTAACAGGAATCAAAACAACTGAGGCTGTCTGATACTTCTGTGTGGAGTGCATGCATTCTCCAGTAGCTACCATTTATTTTCATCTCATTTCACACATGTTCTAGTCTGGTGACTGGATTTTTTTTTATAATCTTTACACCATGGTTCTGCTCAGATTTTATGTTTTTTCTTAGGTGTATATCTTTATTCCAAGACAGAAAATATATTAATATTGAAATACTCTTCAGAAATATGTGCTATGATGATAAAACTGAGTAATATAGAAGTTATGATCATACAAATAAGTCTTTAATTAAAGACAGATAACAGAGGGTTCAAGAGAAAGATAGCAAGCAACAAGTTTTTATCTTGTTAAGTAAAACTGTAGAATTCAGCAAATTTCAGTTGACTGTGCCAAGCACTGGGATTGACACTGTGTAGGTTAGCACATTAGATTTTCAAAATTGTGTTGGTTTTTTTTTTTTATACATTCTGTGGGTAAGAAATCAAGGTCTAGAGTTGAGTAATATCGCTAAAATGAGCACAAATATCAGTGGATCTGAGAAAAAGCACATTTTTAGCTTGTACTATAAGCCCTTCCTACTAAGAGGTTACTGAATGGTAGGTTGGGTTGTATCTTGTCACTAACACTGAACTTTTCTAAGTCCCCAAACAGATTGACCTTGGTTTTCCCTGCTGGGTGGTGGACTGACCCTGAACAAAGATGGAAGATAAACATTCCTTTGTCTTCTCCATTCTGAAGTTCCCTCCAGACTCTGGAAGTCAGTTTGGACTACACACATCCTTTTCTTCTTTATCTGGACACTCCTTCCTGTGAGTATCCCCCAGATGCTAAACCTACCCCACAAAAGAAAGATCTGGAAACTGGCTCTTCTTTTTATAATTTCTGTCATGGAATGTCACTATGAGAGTCTTACAGGAACACAGGCACTTCGTAGTGCACAAGCTTTCTTCATAGCATGGCCACTGCAGGAGAGTGCTTTAGTGATGGACCCACAAAGACCAACACCACGGGGATAAGAAACTTGTTCTTTGTGTCACATTCTGCAATGACACTGGGTCATTACATACAGGCTTAGTCCCTCCATACCAATTTAGTTTTATAATTAAGATACTGAATTTACCTACAATCCATTTTTAGATGATTTGCATATAATCTCCAGAGTTGCTAAGACTGGAGGATGTTCAGTTTCTTCCCTGTATTAGCTCACCCTCTCCTCTCTCCCACCCACTTTCATCAATTTCTCCAGATTTTGCCCTAATGATCATGACCCATTTTTATCCAAGACCAAATAACATTCTCCCATGCCAACAAAGACCTTGTTGCAAAACAGCCTATACCCTTAACACTTGCAAACCCTTCCTCTACCTAGAGAATTTCTCTTTATGAATGAAGCTATTTAGTACAGTTGAAGCACATACCTTTACAGTCTTGATTTAGACTATATGAAGCATCCTCAGAAATTTAATGCCTAGAAGATGATCTCTAAACCCATTTAAAGGGAAAAGAAATCATTATTCTTTGCCATATAAGAGCTAGGGATCCATACAACCCAACAGCCAATGACAGCTAAAGAAAACTTTCAGTTGAAAAAAATAAATAAATAAATTCTCTTTTAAAGTTTCTTCTTAGCCGGGCAGTGGTGGCGCACGCCTTTAACCCCAGCACTCGGGAGGCAGAGGCAGGCGGATCTCTGTGAGTTCGAGCCCAGCTTGGTCTACAAGAGCTAGTTCCAGGGCAGGCTCCAAAGCCACAGAGAAACCCTGTCTTGAAAAACCAAAAAATAATAATAATAATAATAATAATAATAATAATAATAATAATAAAGTTTGTTCTCGGGCTAGAGAAATGGCTCAGTGGTTAAGAGCACTGGCTGTTCTTCCAGAGGTCCTGAGTTCGATTCCCAGCAACCACATGGTGGCTCACAGCCATCTGTAATGAGATCTGGCGCCCTCTGGCGCCCTCTTCTGGCGTGCGGGCATACATAGAGGCAGACTGTTGTATACGTAATAAATAAATAAATCTTTTTAAAAAAAAGTTTGTTCTCACTTAAATGCATTCTGTAGCCTTAGGCAGTGATTTGAGATGATGCACATGTATAAAGGAAATGCCAAGCATCGAGTTGAGTATCATGAAATGAACAGAATGGAAATGGCCTTGGCTAATGGTTAAACTTACTCTGGATGTACAGTAACCCAGAAACATAAACAAAGCTCAACCAGTCAGAAGAGAGAGAAATTCTCAACACAACACAAAGTCATAGTTGAAGCGAACTGTATGTACCAGCTCAATCTCCACCTCCCATCTCCACATCTTATTTATTATTTCCCTAACACCCCAACCCTACCTAGGCCATTTGTTGGAGCTCGAATACCAGGCTTGTCAACATCAGTGTTATCCAATTATAAGTAACCACCACCTAACTTCTGAATACAACCCAACCATGGGCATCACTAACTAGGAGTATTTCCATTCTCTCCTGGGCATTAACATGTGCCTGACTACATCCAGCAACTTCCAGAAGTGGAATTGCAGACACATTCTGCCAATCCAGTTTAGAGCAATCAGTCCTCGAGGGAGATTTTTTTTTTTGTCACTATAGTGTTAGTTTTTCTACAAGTTAAGGAAACTGGCTTGTGAGGTCCATTTATCACTAAAATGGATGCTGTTAAGTAATTCTTTCACAACAATGGGAGAACACATTCTGAAGCCAAATGACAAAGATTACAATTACAGGCCAGTCTCAGAGATCTTCTAATTCAGGCTTTTGTCCTTTTACTGTATAGGCAGAGTCTTGCACATTGGTCTTCTCATCTGTTGGGGGAAGTGAAGGGAGCAAGAGTTTCAGCACTCCCTGTTTTCCCATGCTGTATTGGAGCTAAACAGACGTCATCTTCCCAAGCCACCCACCCCACAAACCAGGATACTCTACGTAACAGCTCCAGGGTATAGCTTTGGGATATTTGGTCAGAGGTAAGGAGGGGAAGTTGTTGACATTGTGGCTGTTCTTCATGGTTTGTAGGCAGTCCACGTGTCAGAACTGCTGTTATATTTCAATTCTCAGAGTATAATGAGATCCCATGCTCCAGGGTGCTTCAAATGAAAACAGAGACCTCCTTCTGTGGCTATGGAGTGACATGCAGCATCATGTCACTTCATCAGAATTCAGTCTTTCAACCAGAGTGTTTATTACAAGATGCAGCAAAGCAGAACAGAACCACAAGCAAACATGAAGCCTCCCCCATCATTTTGAATTAGTTTGAGGAGACCATTTTTTTTTCTTGTGGAAGGGAAAAAGTTTGCTTTTGTGCTCACTGTACCCAATAGCTCTGTCTTACAGAGTGAACTTCCTATGGACACTACAAAACAATCTGATTGGGATAAGAATCAGATAAATGCATGTTCTGCAGACCATTGCTTGGGATCGATTTGAACGGGCATATTCCAGTGAATCTGAGGTTCAGAGAAGAGAATATAAGCAAGAATGCTTTAGAAACACAGGTTAAAATACCCAAGCAACTCTATATTTTTAGAGTTTAGAAAAAATACCGAAAGAATTCATTATGTGTTTCTGATTATGTGAGCTTACTCACACTAATCTACCTATATTATGTGTCTAACTAATGTATGTAGAAAAGATTAGAAAATTCTGTTGCTAACTTGTTGGTCGGACTGTCACTATCCCCTTTTTTGGTTTGGATTCATCAAAACCAATTTCACACTTCTAGCCTATATTTTGGCATAATTTAAGGTATAGAAAAAAACATACAACTTTGCCTTCCTTCTTTTTTTCTTTTCCTTTGTTCAAAAAATTCAGTTGGCTAGAAGTTCTCTTCTTTCATCGCTTGAGGAAGTCATGCAGCTAGAAGATTGTGGAATAAATCAAAGCAAGCTGATCTCCTTTCTAAATCATTAAACATTTACATTTGACTGGTCAGAGAGCATCTTTTCCTTAAGTGTCTTCACCCTCCATTGAGCAACAGCATTTGGAAACAGTAATTTGAAGAATATCTATCTCACTCTACCAGAAGGCTCAACTTAGCAAATCTTTTCTGAGGGACTAGAAAAATTAAGAAACAGGGTGGACTTTTAAAAACATCATCCTTGAAGTCAAAAACATTCTAAACCAGCAAAGTGAAGGACATGTGGGTGGTAGGTTAATGGTGGACTTTGTTGAGTTTCACCAGCTTAGGTAGAATGAAAAGTTGCTTAAATGGGCAATGGGCTTTTTTTCAGAGCCTGCCGTTCTCCTCCCTAAGGTCAGGAGATTGGTTCCCTGGGAAAAGCTACGGAATCACTAGTGGTGTTGTGAAACAATCAAAGGCACGGTGTAGAGACAGCTTCCACTCTGGAAAGACTGAGGTCATATGCTTGTGTGTGTGTGTGTGTGTGTGTGTGTGTGTGTGTGTGTGTGTGTGTGTGTGTGCGTGTGTGTGAAAGAACTTAAGAACGCCTTCAAAGATAGCAGATATTTAACCACAAAGCAATAATAAGTCTAGAGTGTGCTCTAGTTCCTGTGTGAGTTGTGGGTGATAGTATTTAAGGGTACAGGGGAAAATCGAATTAAATGCTAATAAACTGTGCTGGAAGAAAAAAATCATAAATCTACTTTTTCCACTTTCCAAAAAGCATTTCTGTGACTCTTCCATTTGCATACTTTGCAGATTGGGCAAAACCGTGGTTATCCGCAGCAGTTAATGAGAACAGCCCAAGAGTTCCATTTTTCCGTAGTGTTTCAAAACCTCCGGGCCAAGTCATCCTCTGGTTGACGCATCTTTAAACATTACACCTCGTATCAGGTTATTCCATCATGGCCTTTTAGTAAGAAGTATTGAACTACTTACTAAATTAAAACCTCCTGTGGTACAAACACCTTGAAAAGAGCCCTGCTGGTGGGAGCTCATGATCCCAACCTGCTTGGGTGATGTTTAAGGAAAGCCTACATGCTGGCATTTCCCACCCTTCCCTGTAGTCAGCGCTTTCCAGGATCTAATTAATAGTTACTTTTAACCAGTTTCTCCTTAAATGTTAAGGAAAGTGAGATGGGAATTTGACCAATTGTTGAGTCAGGAGCCCTGATCTCCATTCTGCCCAGTATTGGTCTGGGACATTAGTGAAGACACAGTTGGATGTGATGGAAACCATTCTTAGGGTCTTTGCCCTCCCTCACTAAGCTGTGAGGCCAGTCTGGTTGAATTAGGCCTCAGGAATGTGTGTAGGCTCTAAAATCACAGATTGCTAAGCCGTGACCTCCCAACCTTCCAGTTCTCAGAGGATCATCTTCCCTCTGGCCCTGCCTTTATTGCAGAGACACCCTTGACAGCTCCCCTCCCAGACTGGGGCTGTGCCCCTACTGCAGAAGCCTCTCTGCTCACCCTGACCCCTGAGACTGGCTTGTCTCTGTTCACACCAGAGCCTCTGTTTGCTTCTGGCCCACCCTCCTACCACACTCGTTCTGAATGTTGCCCAATCTTTGTATAGAAGTGATACACATCCTCAGAGACAGAGTCATATTAGAAGACATAATACACCCTTGTAAAAGAGGAAACCAAATCTTGGAGATCCACTTTGCAAAGCCATGGCCATTTTTATGTGTGAGCCATAGCTCTTCCTTCTGGTCATGAAGGTAGTTTCTATATCTGAACTCTAAACCTCCCTTCTTCTAAATAAACAGCCCAAGCACATTCTGCACCTTCCACATTCTCTTACAACTGGCTTTTCATTCGCACTTTCTACTTGGATTATGTTTAAGGCATTTAGTAGTTTGTTTGTTGTTGGATAAATTTTCCATTCAGAACTTTACACCATCCAAAAAGTTCCCACAAAGGCACGTTTAACTTTCTTTCCTCTTATCTAAAAGTGGTGCTTATCCGCCCTCCTTCCAGCCGTGAGCCATCTCCACACCTATTCTTCGTCCTTCCTTTTCCCTTCAAGACCAGTAAGATCAGAAACCTGTGCTTGAAATGCTTTCTCTGATAGCTATCTCTAAATGCCTGAAATTCAGATTAATGAGGAAGAAAATGCTAGCAGACTGACCACCCGTTCTGGCATTTTTACTTCTGAAGTTAAAGCTTAACCCTTGAAATCTCTCTACTGTACATTTCCCCCCAATTTTAACGATCATTTTTAGTTTCTGGCTCTCTGGCTCTCTATGTAATATTATTCAGCCTATTCTTTTTGTTTCATTTGTTTTTTTTTTTTTTTTTGAGACAAGGTTTCTCTGTGTAGCTTTGGAGCCTGTCCTGGCACTTGTTCTGTAGACCAGGCTGACCTCGAACTCACAGAGATCCGCCTGCCTCTGCCTCCCAAGTTTTGGGATTAAAGGCGTGCCCCAGCACCACCTGGCCATCCCATTTTTTTAATTTTTGATTTTCTTTTATTTACCAAGACACACTATTCTCCACCCCAGTCACTGCTGCCATTAGGAGCAGGACCTGTGAGCCACCTTGAGAACCAGTGCTGCTGCCTCATGGACCCTCTCTTCCATCTCAAGAAAACATTGTTGAACCCAACTCTGTGATATTTTCTCTAAATAAAATCTCTTTCTTTCATGTACTTCTGAACCTTCGACTGTCTATCTTCATCTTCAGGAATGGGTAGAATTAACCCATGTCTGTGTTTTCTGGATACTTGGAGCCCCTTCTTCATCCATCATGCTAACTCACATGGTGTGAAACTCTGTCACCTGTGAGTGCTATCCCAAAGTCTGAGCAGCTGTGATTATCTTCAGAAGATTATCACAGAGTTGGGTTCAACAATGTTCTCTTGAGATGGAAGAGAGGGTCCATGAGGCAGCAGCACTGGTTCACAAGGTGGCTCACAGGTCCTGCTCCTAATGGCAGCAGTCACTGGGGTGGAGGCACTCTTCTTTGGCAGTGAGTGGGTTGTAAGTTGCCCACAGTCCTTTGAACAAGCACAAATAAACTCACTGGAACAGCAAGCTAGACGTGGGTGACACTGTTTCTCTGGGTTGCCATTGGTGCTCTATCTAGGGAAAAGAGACATTTGTTCATATCTTCCTAGGAAGAATTAGTGAAACACAACTCTCTGTAACTAATATGTGTATATAAAATTTGAAGACTGTGGCATGGCATCTTTGCTTTTTAGCATCAACAATGGCAAAAAAAAAAAATCAGTCACGAAATCATCAGAATCAAACTCATAGCCCAAATGCCTCTGTTTATTTGCTTTTAAATAAAATAAAACAAAGCACAAACTATATGTGCCACCGAAAACTTAATTTAAATCTTGCCCAGCATGTTCAAGGCATGCTCAAGGTTTGACTCCCAGCTCTGCTAAAGAAATACTAAAACTTTCAGTCCTTTTTATTGTTTCTCCATTTGAGAAGAATTCTTCACATTTTTTCAGCTTTACTTTAAAGGTATTATTATTTGGTTTTCTTCCTGTATATTTTTTTTGTTGACTCTTTTTAGTAAGTTCCTTTGTTTGGTTGTACTTAAATATGAATTCAAAATCTCAAGCACTCAGAAAGCAAATGTTCAACCACTGGGCTTTGTCTTTAGCTCCATTTATTTATTTGTTTTAAATTTAAAATATTTTCTTTGATTTGATACAGGGTCGTACTATGTACCCCTGGGTGGCCTACATACTTGTATTGTTGACTGAGATGACCTCAGACTCACAGAGATCCACCTCCTTCTGCCTTCCAAGCGCTGGGATTAAATACATATATCACCACATCCTCACTAGCCTTTTCTTTTTTAAAAATTTATTTTTAATAGTTTTAAATTATATGTGTGTGTGTGTGTGTGTCTGTGAGAATATAAGTACACGAGTTCAGATTCCCTGGGGCTGGAGTTGTAATCAGTTGTGAGCCACCTCAGATAGGTGCTAGGAACCGAGAACTGGACCCCTGGAAGGGTCATATACACTCAGTAAGCACTGAGTCATCTTTTTAGCATACTTTTACTTTGAAGAAATTAAAACTGACAGTATGAGACTTATGATATGTTTCTGTTTAAATCATTTAATAAGATTAATATCCCTAAAACAGATTTGTATGTTGTTGAAACTTTCTCATTTCACAGGATCAGGTTCATCATTAGTGGTATGTTATGTGGGAAATGCTTGAAACAGTGTGTGTGGAGAGAAGAAGCGGCTAAGTAGACACAGTAAAGGAGAAACTGGCCGTGAGTTGAGTTGACTGTGGGAGGTGATGACATTGTTGTGATGTTCTCAGGACTTTGATGTACAGGTTTGCCATTTCCCTCATCTTCCGATGAACATTGTTTCTGTAGAGGATGTCACTGTTTCATCTCAAGAGAGCCCGTTGCAGTATTAGGTATGATTTTGGATGTTCCTTTTGTTTGTTAAAAACAGGATCTCACTATGCAGCCCATGTTTGACTCCAGCTGTCTTAGCCAGACTTCTCCTATCTTAGCCTCACCAGGGTTGGAAGTAAAGTCAGGCACCACTGCTAAGTTTTACTTATTGCTTACAATACAGAAGTCTTTATGTTCTGCACTTTCTGTGTAGAATCTCAATCTAATGCCTTCGGGGCTAGTTTCAAGACATCGAAATTAGCATTTGTAATCTTTTTTTCTTTCTTTCTTTGGGATTTTGGTTTTGATATACAGCACAAATTTGCAGCATTTTTATTCCCATATGGTTTGTGAGTTTGCTGTCCTAAGAAACTATCTAAATTTGGATCCTGGACAACATGTATAAGATGTATGTGATGAAAGTTGCTTAGCTTTCCCTGTTGCACACATCTATTAAACGGGTTCTCCTGCTCTGCTCTGCAGTTATACGGTGTCTTTGCGTAAGATTCATGACAACACCTCAAAAAAGAGCATTTCTTCCCTTTACGTAAGAAACAGGTTTCTCCTCTGTAAACCTCTTGTATTATTTTTATAGAAATGCTTAGTAACTTATAAGCAACAACTGTTCTAGTTTAATTAACAATGTTGATTCAGTGGGCTGGTATATTGTAGAAGCTGGGGTTAGAGGGAAACTCAGTATTTTGAGCCAGAAACCCAGGCTATCCATTGAGCATCCATGCCATTCCTAATGTGTTTATTCTAGGGAGGGGCTGGAAATGAATGCCACAGGATTTATAAGCTGAATTACCCCAGTGTTTGCAAACTGCCTTGATTACGGAGCACCTTTGGGAAATTTTTTAAAAGTTGGTAGGTGTTTGGAAGCCCTCCCCTGTAGAGATGGATGACTGGTGTGCAGGGTAGGAGTCTGGGCTCCATCTGTTGCCTCGGGTGGTTTATGAACAGGAAAGTATAGGAAAGGGAACATCGGATGAACTGTCTGTTTCGCTGACTTGGGGAAAGTGTATATAGGCAAACTAACCACAAAATTACATTTTTTTCTAAGTCATAACATGACCAAATTCAATCACTGTTTTCTCAGAGTTAGCAGTGGGTTGAAGCCTGCAGGGCTGAGAAGTTAATTACACTGAAGGTCATTTGGCCACACAATCCTCTGTGGCAGAGTTGTACTTCTGGGTTAATCTATGTAGCAATTCCTTCCCTCACTACTTCTCCCTGGTACCTCAGGACTTTCTTCATACCCCAATCCACCTCCCCCAACTCCAGAGTAACACTAAAACAGAGATCAAGACCAAAGGAGCTTTTGGTAAAAGATAAGTTTGTCTTACAAGGAAGGAAAAAGAAAATCTGTGCCCATTCCTCTTCTCCATTCTGGGATTTTGTCATGGTTGAACTTGTAGAGGTCTGAAGTATGCTGGCATCATTTGTGTGTGCACCAGCTGCGTTCTGTCTAGATGAACAGAGCAAAAACCAATCCCCAACGGCCTTCTGTGCCTGTAGATCAGGGCATCACTGAACCTTCAACAGAAAGGTTTCTTTTTGAAGTAAATAGTAATTAACACAGAGACCCACAATGGAACAACACACAGAGAATGAGAGATTTGGAGCTCTCAGCTCTAAGTGGGATGGTTTCTATCATGCTCTTCCCTCAAGGATCAGGGAACCATGAAGAGGGGGTGGAAAAACTGTACAAGCCAGAGGTGGTGATCAGTTCCAAGGAACAACATTCTCTGGAAAGGAACATTTCTACAAGTTTAGGCTTGATGCTGGACAGTACAGTTGACTAACCAACCAGTGACTGGGACAATACCCCTGTTTTCTGAGTGTGGGTGCCCTCTGGAAGTAGTAATGCAATGTGTGTGGTATTTTTTTTTAATTTACTTACTATGTATACAGTGTTTTGCCTGGGTGTATGCCTGTACACCAGAAGAGGGCAGCAGATCTCAATGCAGATGGTTGTAAACCACCATGTGGTTGCTGGGAATTGAACTCAGGACCTTTGGAAGAGTAGTCAGTGCTCTTAACCGCTGAGCCATCCCTCCAGCCCATGTGTGGTATTTTTAAAGTGACCTCAAGCAGGTCAAGTTGAATGAACTCACGGTGATAACAGGTGTAAGTTTTAAAACTTGAAATAGTTTGTTTCTTTTAATGCAGAAACCACTATGAGAAAGACAAAACCTTGTCAATTCTGGACCAAGACCCTAAAACTAGGCATTTTTGTAAGATGAGCAGATTAAAGTAAATTTGAAAACAAGAGGAAACTTCCCTGACTGCAGTCTGTGGCCTAAGCCCTAACCTTCCGTCACATCTTATTTTACTTTCTGTGAGGATTCTCATATTTTCTCTGTCAAAATCAAATTGCCCCTCTTCCACTCAGTGACATGCTCTATGCAATGATTTTGTCCCTATGTCCCGTGTCAGTAACATATGTGCATAAGCATCATATGTGTCTTGTCAAAAGACTAGACTGTCCTGACAGACATTGTAGCTGTCCTGACGGACATTGTAGCTGCTCAGCAGTGGTCTGGACAACACAATGGTTTCACATTTCTATAGGCTTGAGAGGGCTGCAAAAAGTGATCCGCACCACTAAATGTGAAGTCATGATGTCCTGACTGGCTGTGTCTACCTGGATCCCTGTTGCTGAAGTTTTCTCTCTCCATTCCACCCCAGTAATGTAGCTGGAGAAATCTACCCATCTACAGCATTTATTACTGCTATAGCCAATAGTGTACTTTGGCATTAAGTAAGTCAACTTTTGTCTTTGTTCTGATAGCTAGATCTGCTCCCACCAAGTGAGTGTGTTTGTGTGTGTGTGTTGTGTTGTGTGTTCTAGAATATTTATGTAACCTATTGCTAAACTAGCACAAATTGTGCTACTATAATTGGATAACCATAGGCAACAAGAACTCCAGAAAACAAACAAATGACAACAACAAACCACTTACCTTTTATACCTTGTTCAAAAGTAATTCCAAATGCATGACAGATTAAATATAAAAAGAAAACTGTAATGCTTTTAGGGGAAAAGAGTCATAGGAGAAGATCCTTAGGATGCTTTTGGATTTGGCCAAAACATATTGTCCACAGAGGAAATACAAAAGCTAATTTCTGTTTTCAAATTGACACACCAAGAAGAGGGAACTTCAGTAGAGGATTACCTCTGTGAGACTGCTCCATGGGCATTTTTCAAAAACCTTTTTCCCCCCAAGATTTTCTTTGTTTTATATGTATGAATGTTTTTCCTACATATATGTATGTGCATCATATGCAGGCCTGGTACCCTCAGAGGTCAGTAGAAGGCAAAGCATATCTATCTTGCAGCTGGGGTTACAGATGGCTGTGAGCTACCGTGTGGAAACAAGAACCAAACCCAGATCCTCTGAAGGAGCAGCAAGTGCTCTTACCCATTGAGCCATTTTCTCTGGTCCTTGTGAGCACTCCTGATTTCTAGTAGATAGTGGAGGGTCCAGTCCACTGTGGGTAGTACCATCCATGGTCACATAGGCCTGGGTTACATAGGAATGGGAGCTGATGGTGGGAAAGCAAGCTGGTACAGCCCCTTTGGATGCCAGTGTGGCGATTTCTCAGAAAATTAGGAAACAACCTTCCTCAAGACTCAGTAATACCACTTTTGGGTATATATCCAAAGAATGCTCAATCATACCACAAGGACATGTGCTCAACTATGTTAATAGCAGCTTTGTTTGTCATAGCCAGAAACTGGAAACAACGTAAATGCCCCTCAATCGAAAAATGGACAAGAAAAATGTGGTACATTTACACAATGGAGTACTACACAGCAGAAAAAAATAACAACAGCTTGAATTTTGCAGGAAAAATGGATAGAGCTAGAAAACATCATTTTGAGTGAGGTAACCCAGACACAGAAAGACAATTACCACATGTACTCACTCATAGGTGGTTTATAAACATAAAGCAAAGAAAGCCATCCTACAAACCACAATATCAGAGAACTTAGACAACAATGCGGACACTAAGAGAGACTTACATAGATATAATCTACATGGGAAGTAGAAAGTAGAGAAAGACAAGATCTCCTGAGTAAATTGGGAGCATGGGGACCTTGGGGGAGGATTGAATGGGGGAGGAGAGAGGCAGGGAGGGGAGCAAAATGTAGAGTTCAATAAATATCAATAAAATAATAAAAAAAAAGAATGGGAACTAAAGCTGGATGCGGTGGCGCAAGTCTCTAATCCCAGAATTCGGAGGCAGAGACAGACCTCTGTGAGCTGGAAGCCAACATGGTATATACAGCAAGTTCCAAGCCAGGCATATATAGGAAAACAATATATATTTGTATCTGAGTAAGTCAGTAAGTAGTATTCTTGCATGGATTCTGCTTTACTTTCTGCCTCCATATACCTGGTTGGCAAACTGCCTTGAGTACTTGCCTTGGCTACCTACCTTGGCTACCTTGGATGATAGACTGTAACCTTTAAGTTGAAAGGAACCATTCCTCTCCAAGTTGTTCTTGGTCATGGTGTTTGTCAGAATAACCGAACTAGGACAGGGAAGGCCATTAAACTGAACTTCATTATCATTAAAAGATGGATTCCAGTCATGTTAAGAAGGTAAGACCACAGCTACAAATCAGAAGAGAATTTTTTAAACTACAGATATTCCAAATGACTGGTATTTAAAACAACACAAAATTCTTACAATAGAATAAAATTGTCAGGGACCAGCCTTGACAAAAATACTTCTTGCCAGGGTAGAGGCATGGGGATTTAGAAAATATTAGTACAGAATATGAGGAAGCGAATGAAAATAATAAAATGGAGAATCATATAGAATAGTATCAGGAGGGAATTCCAGTGAGTACTGAAATTTCCCTGCATTTAATTTCCAACTGCTTAAAATACCCGACCACAAAATGTAGGAGTAAGACAAAAAAAAAAAAAAACTACATTAACAGGAAACAAGAAAATTAACATACCAATTGAAGGTCACAGGCTACATCCACAGATAACCATTCTGTTGCTAGAACAAAACAAGCCAAGCTCACACCCTAGACCAAAATTTTCTGTAGGCAAACCACTCCCTGGGTGGAATCCAAAGTTATCTCCTTAAGGGAACTGGAACTTAGTAGGATCCTTGTTGTAACTACCTCTCTATTCCTGGAACAAGTTCTGGCTATTAGCCACACCTGTTGACAATAACCTTGAGAGAGCAGAATTCTCTGGCCTAAGTCTAGGTGGGACCTTTGTTTGAGGTAGCAACCTTGAAAGAATAGAGGTAAGTTCCAATTCTCTGACCTTTGATTAACGTGGAAATAGGCTCACATTTTCGGGCCTCCACAAAAAATGAGCAGTTCAATCACAAAACAGGAAGATGACATTTTGCAGAGAAGGACATGCAAATGGCTAATGACTGTGATGGTCATGCCATTAGCCAGTGGGAGTAGGAATTTAAGCCAGAGTATCACTGCATACTTGTCAGAATGTAGAAGATAAAAAATAATGACATCAAATGCACAATGGAGCCTGGTCACTCATATGCTGGTTAAGATACGGGGAAACTGGATTGCTCATACTCTGTTGATGGGAATGAAAACGTATAGCCTGTTCAGACAACAATTTGACAATTTGTTTTAAAAATCAGCCATGCAGCTACCCTTTAACCAAGCTCAGTGGTTAAGAGCACTGACTGCTATTCCAGAGGACCTGGGTTCAAGTCCTCGCACCCACATGGCAGCTCACAACTGTCTGAAACTCCAAGATCTGACATCCTCACATGGAAATATATGTAGCAAAAAAAAAAAAAACAATGCAAATAAAATAAAAATAAATTATAAAAAAAAGAACTTAGGTTTTAAAAAAAAAAGAGAGACTTAGATGAATCCCCAGAACAGAAGACTCAAATTAATATATATATGTATATATATATACAAGTGCAATTATAAACATAGAAATAGTGGGCTTTCCATTTGAGAAACTGATTATGCATTTATATGGAAATAAGTAAATGCTAAAGGAAAAATAATTTTGAAAAAAGAAGACACATTTAGAATAAACTATTTCAGCTGTAATTTCTGATTTTAAAGTTATGTTGAAGAGTAACAGATAGTGAGACACTGACATATATGTGTGTGTATAATACATATATATTATATATATATTCATTTATATGTACACACACACATATAAAAGTAGACACAATGATCAAAGGAGTAGAGGAGGCATTCCCAAACTAGATTTACAACGAGAAATAGTCAATTGATTTCCAATGAAGATAGCTGCACAATTCAATACTGTAAAAAGAGATTTTCAATAAATAACGATGGATATTTAGATTTCTGTATATAAGTAAAAATACCTCAATCTAGAAAGTCTCTTGGGAAAATAAGAGTAAATTTTCTTGACCTAAGTTTCGGCAAAGATTTCTTAAATAGCCATACAAAATCTAGAAACGGTAACAGAGAAATAGATTAGATATACAAAATAAAATAAAAATAAAAGATGATAGGGACATAATCAAAGCATTGTTTAGTCAAAAATCATTCATGAGAAATTAAATGGAAATTCCAGAAAAGATTATTTGCAAAGCCAGAACTTAGCAAAGAATTTCTGTTGAGAATATATGCAGAATGTTTGTAACTCAGGAATGAGAACATGTTTTCTATTGTGGAGGGAGCAGCTTAATGTCATAACTATGGCCACTCTGCCAAAATGACCTATAAGCCCACTGTAATTCTGTACAAAATACAAAGGGCTTGTTCTATGAATGCAGTTTGGTGAGCTGAAGAGGCTATTATGGAAATGCAGATGGACAGCAAACAAATTGCTCATGAAAGAAGTAAGCCAAAGATCCTTCTGCTTTTCCAGTTAGTAAGAAAAATTCTCATCTCAAAGCAATAAACTTTGTAAAAGACCAATAGGATCGAGTAGAAAATATAAAACAGACACACATGTATGAGAAAACTCCATGAATGGTAAAGATGCCATTGTTTAGGCTGACAGGCCATCTCCAGGAAAATAGAGCTCTTTTTTATGCTTTAATTCCAAGTTGATAAAAGTCTGAGTTAAACCAAAGCAAATTTAGAAGAAGTACCTATAAAACCTTAGAAACGGAAGAAAAACATTATTTTATAAATAGAGTAAGGAAGAATTCTATTCAATAACAAACAAAAGCATAGATAAAAAGAACTAATATAGTTACTGCATTAAAATAAGTCACAGAGAAAATGACAGCAATGAGACAAAGATGGCCAACAAGTTTTAAGAATGTTACAAACATTGTAACCACAGAAGTTTGTCTAAAAGTATACCAATGACAAATGAACAAGGATAAATATGGTGCAGAAAACTCTGATCAATAGACAAAGTGGTCAAGAAATACAAATTTCGTGAAAGAGGAAGAAAAACAGGTGCTCATTAGCTATCAGTGAAATGCAAATTGAAAAGGAATAAACTGCTGTTGAGACTGGAGGCGTGGCTCTGTGAGTACTCGTGTTTGCTGCTCTTCCAAAGGAGCTGAGTTCCAAGTACACTGTGAGGCTCTCAACCTCCTATAAGCCCAGCTACACTGTAGCTGCTGCAAGGATTCTGATGCCCTCTTTGGCCTTCGTAGACACCCACATACACATGCAAACACTCACTCAGACACAGATATACACAAGCATTACAAAAGAAAAGAAACTGTCATTATCCACAGAAAGACAAAAAATGTAAAACTTCTCCAACAGAATGTGAGGAAAACTGAGTCTTCGTCCACATAATGGTTATTGCAATATATTGGTGTATATTGCAATAATTAGTAGGGAAAAGAAGTTTGCCTACATTTCACTCTTTAATCTATCATTGTACGTTTTTCTGAAGCTTCTGCACTTTTGCACAATGCAAAAGTATATCTCTCTCTAGCAGCTATACTTATAATAATAAATCCTAAGTGCCACTGAAAGTGGAAAGCTATGGTGCAGTCATACAATGGAAAACTAAACTATGCAAGACTCAAAATTAGTGGAACAAGGCTTATTTTCATCAGTAAAAATGAATCTTAAACACTATGTTAAGTAACAGAAGCAAAGTATAAGCAGTAATATACATTACACTACATTCAAAACCATATAATATTTAAACTTTGTTTATAGATACCAATGAAAGTAAGAAAAAAATAAAACAGTAGGAAAAGAAAGAGTGCAGTTTAAGTGTCATACATTGATTGACCGTACAAAGGAAGGAAAGGGAATAATGGGAGGGAGGGGGCTGGCAATGAATTCAGGGATGCACTAATGCTGTTGTGCTTGGTGTTGGTGTTGGTGTAAGAATGTGGAACCTTACAATTGTACTTTAAGCAAACAGAATATGTTCATACAACATCCACTGTAAACACGCTCTATTTCTCCATATTTAAAGAATTAGAGACAGCAACTAAATCTACAAAAAGAAAGTGTTTAGATTTAAAATTAATACAGGAAAGAAAGTATAGAAATTTTGCCAGTCCCATGCATGAGAAGATATGATGTAGTTTGGCAAAAAGACAATCATTTTCTGACACAGAAACTGGAAGAAAATACAAAGAGGTTCACAGACCTGACTCCACAGACCTGTTGAACTCTGGGACTGTAAGCCAGGCTCAAGAGACAGATCAAGAGACCACCAGAGAACACAAGGTATTACACTCTCAGACTCATGGCTTCATACCAGGAAGTTGTGTTGGTAACGAAGAGGCTCACAAGTATGCGGGGGGGTGGTATGGAGGGGAATGCCCAACAAACTATGACTGCCCAAAGCAGCAAGTAACTAGAACTTTGAGGAAGCTCCGGGCAGAAGAAAATGATGTAGAAACAGCCCCACAAGCAGGAATAGAAAGCAGCTGCTGGCTGTATCAGCTCTGGGTATTATGTAAATCTAGTCTGCACTGAAATGCCATGAGGTCCCAATGGAGGCAAGCTGAAATCTGAGACTGGGAGATGAGAGAATAAACAACTGATAGGAAGACAGGCAAGCAGGCAGGCAGGCAGGCAGGCAGGCAGGCAGACAGAGCCGGGTGGTAGTGGTGCATGCCTTTAATCCCAGCACTCGGAGGCAGAGGCAGGCGGATCTCTGTGAATTCGAGGCCAGCCTGGTCTACAAGAGCTAGTTCCAGGACAGGCATCAAAGCTACAGAGAAACCCTGTCTCAAGAAAACAAAAACAAAAACAAAACAAACACACAAAAACCAGACAGACAGACAAATGAACCTGTGAAAATCTAAGTTCCAAAACATATGAATAACTAACAGCAGCCAACAAAATGAATAGTGAGAAGCTTTTGACATAAGTTCTTGAATTGGTAGGTTTAAAAAGCACATAGAAAACTTAGAGCATCTATAGAAACAAACAGAAATCATAAAACATCAAGAATCTTGTGAAACTGGAAAAGATTTTAAAATGAAACTAAAAATTTCATAAATGCAAAATAATGTCAATGAAGGTAATAGGGACAGCATAGGTTAACAAAATGGAACCCACAAGGCACAGCAGGAACAGCTGATATAGTCAAAGGCAATGAAAGAGTGCACAATGATGGAGGAACACCAAGGTGAATACAACAGGTGTCACAAAAGGTTGAAGCAGCAACAGTCACCGTACCAGGAAGAAGGCACAATCATAAAGAAACAGCATTTTGCAGAAGCATGTGAGAAACCTTTTCTTGGCTTTTTTTTTTTTTTCTGTCAAGGTTGCTAGCCTGCCGAGGGCCATCATTCTGTAAATCTGCCCTACATGGTAAAACTTACATGCAAAGCTTTTCTCTCTCTGATCTGGTAAAACCTTTTCTACTCAAAGACCCTGTTCAATTTTGAGCACTTGATGACCCCCTGCCCCTTTCCTTCTTTTTCACCACTTTCCAAATTTGCCGGTGAGCAGTAGGCTGTAAGACTAGACCTTAACTGGTAAGGAACTGCCAAGATTCTCCCTTGAGTTAGTGATAAAAGACAGGGACACCCTAGCCCTGTGTGCTGCTTGCCAGCCCAGTCTGGGTCATGGCACATCCTCTTTTAAAAAAAAGAAATGTCTTTGCTGGTTTCTTCTATTTTGTTCAAGTGTTTCTTTGTTGTTCTTGTTTTGTTTGTTTCTTTCTTCAAGACAGGGATTCTCTGTAGATTTGGAGCCTGGAATTAGCTCTTGTAGACCAGGCTGGCCTCAAACTCACAGAGATCTGCATGCCTCTGCCTCCCAAGTGCTGGGATTAAAGGTGTGCACCACCACCACCTGGCTCAAGTGTTTCTTTGTGTGACAGTGAGAATATTTTTTTCTCACAAGTAAATGACAGCACAGTAAGAGTGGGAACCTTCAATAATCTGCTTCTAGCAGGAAATAGAGCAATGAGGAGCCAATAGGGAATAGACAACTTAAACACTTACATATCAACTGGCCATCGACATACCCAGGAAATACAGTTCACCACCACAAGAATATACATTATCATCAAGGGCATATTGAACAATCTCCGGTGTAAACCCTATGCTAGATCATAAAAGAGGTCTGAGCAAATTAAAATACTTGAGTCATAGCTACAATGGTGTGCTGAATGGATAGTTTTTTCTTAATTAGTGGTTAATGTGTGAGGGGCAGCCCATTGTGGGTGGTGCCACCCGTGAGAAGGTGGTATTATGTGTATTAGAAAATAGGCTGAGCAAACTTTGAGGATCAAGCCAGTAAACTGCATATGCCATGGAGTCTATGACCTCTGCCTCAGCTGACGGGGAGGGTCATTTCCACATTTCATTTATACACAAAACTAAACGGACAAGCATGGAGTCACTATTGTGGTTAGCAGTTGACAGCATGGGATGGAGAGGGATGAGGAGTAGGGCTGTCTTCAAAAATAATACAGGCTCCTGCACAAACTTGGTCTTCTTCAACTCAGGAATCAAAACTAGTTTGGGCTGGCCAAAACCCCGTCAGGGATAGAGGGAGGAGGGTGGCTCAGGGAATGGAGGAAGAAGGATGTCTGGCAATTGGGGTGAAGGGTTTGACCTCCCCTGCTGCTATCCCCCAGTTCCCCTGGTCTTACAGGAAAGAGGCAGCCCGTAACACCTTTCTGAGGTCTGGGACTGCAGGCGGAGGCCGGAGGCAGCTAGGTGCACGGCCACCTAGCTTTTCTGCCAGGGAGCAGTGGTCCTTGACCCCTCATATCAGTGCGTTTTTAACTCATGCTTGATTCCTGTCAGTTTCTTCTCAGTGGCATCCTTGGAGCTGGCATAGACCATTTCACGATTAAGGCATCTACGCTCAGGGGCCCAGAAGATGAACTCCCAGTCCTCCTTGCTCTCCTTGGTCTGGTAGACTGCATCGAAGAGAACATAGTCCTTGTCTGGCAGTATCTTGACAAAAATGGTGTAGGGGTTGTCCACAGTACACCTCACAACTCCTACCGGGATCTCTTTGCCGTCCTCCAGGATGATGTTCTTGTTTTCACTCAAGCAGAAGATCCCTGCCTTGTTGTATTTCTTCACTTCTGGTAGTGAGCACTGGCACACGTTCATGTCATTGAGCACCTGGATGACATCATCAGAAACAGCCTCAGCAGAGGCCTGTTTGAGGAAGCAAAAAGGAGACGGAAGATAATGAAGGGCTGCAGCTGCTGCTGGAATCTGACTCTCCCCTAAACTTTTTTGTTTGTTTGTTTTAGTTTTTTTGTTGTTGTTGTTTTCGAGGCAGGGTTTCTCTGTGGCTTTGAAACCTGTCTTGGAACTAGCTCTTGTAGACCAGGCTGGCCTCGAACTCACAGAGATCTGCCTGTCTCTGCCTCCCAAGTGCTGGGATTAAAGGTGTGAGCCACCACCGCCCTGCCTCCCCTAAACTTCTAAATAGACAAAAGAGCAACAACAAAACCCCCAAACAAAAGAAAAAGAAAGAAAAAAAGAAGGAAGGAAGGGAGGGAGGGAGAAAAGGAGGGGGGAGGGAGGGAGGGAGGGAAAGAAAGAAAGAAAGAGTAGAAGAAGAAAAACCAAACACCCAGTAAACTCTGTCAGCTCCGGCTTGTGAAAATGGTTTCACTGGGAACAAGTGCCAAGCATTTACTGCTGCCTGTCTCTCTCTCTCTCTCTCTCTCTCTCTCTCTCTCTCTCTCTCTCTCTCTCTCTCTCTCTCTCGTGTGTGTGTGTGTGTGTGTGTGATGTATGATTTATCTGCTTTCCAACAAACATTATAGAGAACATAATTTGTGGAGAAAACTTTGCACCAACGTAGGGCTGTCAAAAACTAGGGATCACTAACAATTTAGTTGAATTCTGTCATCATAGCAAGAAGAGCAGACAACAGATGCTTACAGTAAAACTAAAATTTTCCAATAAGAGAAAAAAAGCAGTGAAGATAACTTTTTTTGACAACAATTCACGACAATGGTAAGCATCACTTTCCTGGATATTCCGCCATTATTTTGGCCCTTCCTCACACACTACCACCAGAGCCTTCAGAAGACTCTTTCTGCCAATGTAAACATTGTGTGAAAATTTTGTAAGTATAGCTGGGAAGAATAGACCCATGACCTCTGTGTGACTCCCTGGTACTTTGCAAGGCAAAGGCCTAATTTGACATGTGGAATTGGTGGTCTAACCAACCTTGGCTAGCAGTGGGTCCACATGTAAGGGAGATGCAGTGGCTCCCTACCCAGATCACCCGCTCAGTATCATGGATGGTGAGTCATAGTGGCAGAAGGGTGCCTCCTTCCTGGCCGTTTTGACTCACTCAGTGGAGCAGGAGAGAATTCTCATCGGAGTTGTGGTCCTGAGTTACATGAGAGACCACATTGAACTAAATAGTTTCACCAAAATGCAACTGGATCCCTCATGTTTGGAGAGAGCAGGATGGAAATGACCAAATTCACTGACTGTTTGGGTTGGCAAAGTTCTACCAAGTTCTAACATTAGCCATGGGCTCATAAATCATATTTTCTTTGTCTTTTCAACTTCTTAAAGATAATTTGCTACATGTGAATGAGATGCCTTCCACTTCAGTTTATTCTTCAAATGATGGTGTCTCCTCGGATTCTGCCTGGGTTCTCCCTCCCCAATTTATATGCTCTCTGTGGGTGAAAATGATATGTGCTGTTTGAATGTGACATAGTCTTTCTTGGATCTAGCTGAGCTTACCTTGGGGGGCTTTGGTGCTGGGCAGTCACAGTCACCGACACCACCACATGGTCACCAACAAGAACTCAAGTCAGCAACTTAACAAGCTCACTTTCAATGTGTCCTTGTTAAGAAAAATAAGGAAACATGTACAAGAATAAATAAGCAATTATGTAAATAGTAATTTATAATAAAGATAATGGTACATAAATAAATGCTTATTTCTATATTTGCTTCTATGAGTTGTATGGCTTTAACTCTTATACTTAGGTCATTTCCCATTTTGAGTTAATTTTTATATGTGAAATGAAATAGAGGTACAATTTCATTGTACATATGCTTGCCCAGTTTTCCCAGAACTGTTTGTGGAAGGGACTTTTTGTTCAGTTGCCACTTGCATTTTTTTTTTTTTTTGCTTTAAAGAAGTGTAATAAGTGTTTGAGATAATGAACTTACAAAGATGTGAGATTAGGTTACTATCTCAGAGCTCTCAGTCCAGCGTCACTGGACCTGTTACTTTGAGCATGTGGTACACTTTTTGGTAAGAGTACCTGGCAGAGAAAACTGCTTGCTTTGTAACACAACATAAAGAATCTGTTAACTTTGCCCAAACACAGTAATCCTGTCTGTAGTCCTTTAGTGAATGCCCCTTTCATATGCAATTCGAAATTCTAGAGAGGCCTCACATGGATTTGCAGAATTCAATGTCTGTTTGAAATTAAAAAAAAAATGCAGGTATTGGTACTAGAGTATCAAGGTCCCAGGTCTGTTTGACTTCTGGAAAAAGGGGGAAAGACTGCAATTCTGGAGAAAAAACTTCCAGTCAGGAGCAGGATTTCCCACAGGTTGTCTTACTGCAGTTATGTCCAATAAAAAAAGCCCACATTCCTAACCCACTCTCTTTCTCAAGATGGACAGTTGAGACAGAAATGTCCCTTCTATTCTCCTTAGGGCCATTCTTTAAAAAATTCAGTTCCTTCCATTAAGGTCTAGTAGGTTTAAAAAAATAAATATGTTTACTTATTAGTATTGTGTGCATTTGTATGTGCATGATGGGTGTCTGTATGTGTGTGAATGCCAGTATGGCTACTTGTGAAACTGTAGTGGAATATTATTTAAGGTTTATTATACTTGTTTATGCTGTGGAACATTTATTTAATGATGCAAAGATGTGTTACATTCTTTTATGTTGCCTTTGTTTAACTATGTGAAGCTGTGCTTCTTTGCCTATCTAAAACACCTGCTTGGTCTAATAGAGCCCTGAACAACCAATAGCAAGGCAGGAGAAAGGATAGGTGAGACTGGCAGGCAGCGAGAATAACTAGGAGAGAAAATCTGGGAAGAGGGGGATCAAGGAACAAGAGGAGCAGCACAAAAAAGGGGCTAACCACCTAGCTACAAAACAGACCAGAATAAAAAGGAAAGAAAAGATAAACAGAAATAGCAAAAGGTAAGAGCCAAGAGGCAAAAGGCAGATGGGATAAGTTAAGAAAAGCTGGCTAGAAATAAGCTAGGAGTAGTCATGTATAATTAAGAAAAAGCCCCCATGTGTGATTTATTTGGGAGCATTTGGGGATTTGTCCTTTCCTTCTACTGTAGGTTCTGTGACTGAGGTGAGGTCCTGAGGTTTCAAGAGAAGTGCTGTTACTTTCTGAGCTATCACACTGACCAGGCTCCAAGATTCTCAGTGAAGTGTTGAGCAATATGAACCTTAGACAATGGTGCTGGATTTGGGCATTGCCAGACACAGAGAATGAGTCCAGACCTTTGTAGCAGGTGAGACCCTTTCATTTTCTGTGGATGGACCAGTGACTGCTAAGGAAGGGGAGACTCAACTGCACATGGATAGTTAACCCTAAGTTTGGAGTTTGGGGGATACTCCAGCAGCTGCCTGAAGGCACTGTCTATCAGAGTTGCCTCTCCTTTCCTGCTTGTCTCACTGGATGACTGTAAACACTTTCCAAACTACAGTTCCCTGAGAGGAGATGCCCCTGTGTTAACATCCTAAAGGCTGCTGACTGTTCAGAGCTTCAGTTATTGTGGAGAGGTTCTAATGCTGTAGGTTTGGAGCTAAATTACAAATGATTTTAGGCTATCAGGCCCCCTGGAATAACCCACCAAGTTTATTGACCACTTCTGTGTGTGATCTAAAATCTGTTATTATTAGATACATCCTTTATAACACAAGAACAGACTCCTAGCTTCCACCAACCTCAGAGCTAACGACGTCATCAGACAGCATCTGAGGCTTGCAGTGCAGTTTCCTCCTTTGCTATAAACTGCTTACCTGATGCTATGCTCACCATGGGTTTCGAAAAGTGCGTTGTCTTTTGACTTTCTTTTGTTCTGTTACTATAAAATAAACCCCATGAAACTGTTATTACATCCAAAGATGGAATTTGGGGTAATTTAAATTTGCGTTCCCACATTCTTGGCAAACTTAGACCCAGACTATCTCTTATCTTATCCCTTTTTATGGGAGAGTTGTGTTTTCACATTGACAACTTTGTTGGTAGAGGGAAATGGTTTTTGCTAAGCTCATAGCTCCAGTCTGAATTCTAGCTTTTGTTTGGAGAGTGTTCATTTCTTCTGTATTTCTGTTTGTCCTTATTGTTGCTTTGGGGTGTGTGTGTGTGTGTGTGTGTGTGTGTGTGTCTGTGTCTGTGTGTCTGTGTGTGTCTGTGTGTGTATTTGCATGTGCGTGTGTGTGTATTTGCATGTGCAAACATGAGTATGTATTTGTTTTGGATTTTGAGAATATGATGGACTTCAATAAAGATTGAAGTAGATAACAGGACCTTCTATTTTCAGAATTTGAGCAAATAACCTCTTGAACCTTGCTTAAATTGCTTTGCAGTATAAACTGGTACAAGGTAAACTGTCTCAATTGGTTTGGAGCTCAGACAGTTGTGCCGGTTGTGAGTCTTGGTCCATATTGTGTAAGATTCAGAGGGCCACAATTTTCAGGAGGTTTGTTGAAACATTCTTTTGGTTGGGTTTGACTTTTTGCCTTTCTTTTCTTACATCTCTCCGATGGGGGTCTCAGTTTCCAGCCCAGCTAGGAGTCCTCTGGAACGCATGTGAGGAAATTAGTCAGATTAGTTCTAGCACTAAGAAGAAGTTGATACATTATTGTAACACTGCACAGATAAGAGAAACAGAAGACTGCTGACAGATGGTTCCCTGGCCATTATTCAAGTTCTCAAACTTATATATGGTGGGAATTACTGTGCTTTTTGTAAGAGTTAAGTAAATATGATGAGATTTTTTATGTACAATTCTGACGTTATTGTCTAATGAGGACACCAAGAAAGAAGGTGTGCTGGATTTTACTTCATTTCAGGACAGAAAAACTCAAAAGGAAAAAGAAAGTGAAAACAAAAACAGGTTTTTAATCTTCTAAAATGTCTCTCGCAGTTAGTGTTGAACCCACAGTACCTACCTGCTTTCACAAACAAATAAGGACAAGTCACAGCTCTGACTTCTACAGCATGTAAAAGCTTCAAGAATGGTTCTCTCCTTGAAGACCTGACAGGTAAATACCTTAAAACACAGACTTTTCTAAATAGTCTACAGGGAGATGAAACATTCAGTTCTACATGGAAGCCCCTTAAACTTAGGACGTAAGCAAATCAAAGGCTTCAGGAAGTCCTATAAACATTTACTAATTCCCTCCTTCTCCAAATGCATATAAGCAGTAAGGGCTGCTGCTGAGAGACATTCTCAGATAAACAAAGCTGCCCAAAAATCAGGCAAGCTGTACACTTAAGACACAGAGACCAGCCAAGTTCCCTGGAAGAGTCAGAGGCCATCCAAGCTGCCTGCAACTTGTTCAGTGTGCTACCAGTTTCCAGATTTCCTGAACACTTTAACTGTCATATTCGGTAGGTTTCTGAAGTGTTTGAAGACCATCTATCTATTTAAAATATATCTCTGTTTGACCTTGAAAACATACCTAACAAGACTATAAGTTAGATTGTTATAGATGACTAACTACTAACCTGTATTTATTTATTTATTATTTTTCCCATGATATTTATTGAGTTATACATTTTTCTCAGCTCCTCTCCCTGCCTCTCCCCTCCCCCTCCAACCCTCCCCAAAGGTCCCCATGTTCCAATTTACTCAGGTGATCGTGTCTTTTTATACTTTCTACTTCCCATGTAGATTAGATCTATGTAAATCTCTTTTAGTGTCCACATTGTTGTCTAAGTTCTCTGGGATTGTGGTCTGTAGGCTGGTTTTCTTTGCTTTATTTTTAAAAACCACCTATGAGTGAGTACATGTGGTAATTGTCTTTCTGTGTCTGGGTTACCTCACTCAAAATAATGCTTTCTAGTTCCATCCATTTTCCTGCAAAATTCAAGCTGCTGTTATTTTTTTCTGCTGTGTAGTACTCCACTGTGTAAATGTACCACATTTTTCTTATCCATTCTTCAATCGAGGGGCATTTAAGTTGTTTCTAGGTTCTGGCTATGACAAACAAAGCTGCTATGAACATAGTTGAGCACATGTCCTTGTGGCACGATTGAGCATCCTTTGGATATATACCCAAAAGTTTTTTGGTATTATTGAATCTTGAGGAAGGTTGTTTCCTAATTTTCTGAGAAATCGCCACACTGACATCCAAAGCGGTTGTACCAGCTTGCATTCCCACCAGCAATGCAGAAGTGTTCCCTTTTCCCCACAACCTCTCCAGCATAAGTTGTTATCAGTGTTTTTGATCTTGGCCATTCTTACAGGTGTAAGATGGAATCTCAGAGTTGTTTTGATTTGCATTTCTCTGATGACTAAGGATGTTGAACATTTCCTTAAGTGTCTCTCAGCCATTTTAGATTCCTCTGTTGAGAGTTCTCTGTTTAGGTCTGTACTCCATTTTTTTTTATTGGATTATGTGTTCTTTTGGTGTCCAATTTCTTGAGTTCTTTGTATATTTTGGAGACCAGACCTCTGTCTGATGTGGGGTTAGTGAAGATCTTTTCCCATTCTGTAGGCTGTCGTTTTGTCTTGTTGACTGTGTCCTTTGCTTTACAGAAGCTTTTCAGTTTCAGGAGGTCCCATTTATTAATGTTTCTCTCAGTGTCTGTGCTGCTGGGGCTCTATGTAGGAAGTGGCTCCCTGTGTCAATGCGTTCAAGCGTACTTCCCACTTTCTCTTCTATAAGGTTCAGTGTGGCTGGCTTTATATAGAGGTCTTTGATCCATTTGGACTTGAGTTTTGTACATGGTGATAGATATGGGTCTATTTTTATTTTTCTACATGTTGATATCCAGTTATGCCAGCACCACTTGTTGAATATACTTTCTTTTTTCCATTTGATATTTTTTGCTTCTTTATCAAATATCAGGTGTTAAAAGATGTGTGGATTGATATCCGGGTCTTCTATTCAGTTCCATTGTTCCTCCTGTCTGTTCTTATGCCAGTACCAGGCTGTTTTCAGTACTGTAGCTCTGTAGTATAGATTGAAGTCAGGGATTGTGATGCCTCCAGAAGTTCTTTTGTTGCCTAGGATTGTTTTGGCTATCCTGGGTTTTATTGCTTTTCCAAATGAAGTTGAGTACCGTTCTTTCAAGGTCCTTGAAGAATTTTGTTGGGATTTTGATGGGCATTGAATTGAATCTGTAGATTGCTTTTGGTAAGATTGCCATTTTTACTATGTTAATTCTGCCTACCCAAGAGCATAGGAGATCTTTCCACTTTCTGGTGTCTTCTTCAATTTCTTTCTTCAAAGATTTAAAGTTCTTGTCATACAAGTCTTCCACTTGTTTGGTTAGAGTTACTCCGAGATATTTTATGCCATTTGTGGCTATTGTGAAGGGTGTTGATTCTCTGATTTCTTCCTCAGCCCTTTTATCATCTGTGTTCAGGAGGGCTACTGATTTTTTTGAGTTAATCTTGTATCCTGCTACATTGCTGAATGTGTTTATGAGTTGTAGAAGTTCTTTGGTAGAATTTTTGGGATCACTTATATAAACTATCATATCATCAGCAAACAGTGAGAGTTTGAATTCTTCTTTTCCAATTTGTATCCCCTTGTTATTCCTTTGGTTTTTTT
>PVIU01015721.1:0-47196 GCA_004026605.1 Ondatra zibethicus
GTGTTTGGGCTCATTCTTCTTTGCATAATCTAGAGAATCGTAGATCATGCCAAAGCCAGTTGTTTTCCCACCACCAAAATGAGTTCTGAATCCAAATACAAAGATGACATCTGGTGTGGTTTTGTACATCTTGGCTAACTTCTCCCGAATTTCTGTCTTTGGTACTGTTGCCTTTCCAGGGTGAAGGACATCAATAACCTAAAAAAAAAAAAAAGCATAAGTTTGGCATGTTACAATTAACTACATCTTCAAAATTAAGACCCAACACGCCAAACTTACACACATGCCCACCCTTACCATCTGTTTTCTTTGAAGCAGACGATTGGTCATAAACTTCCTGGTCCGGATCGTTACTGTGTCATTCTGCAGATAACACACAAGTTAGTAAGATCATGTTAATCCTTTCTTGTCTTTGCCATGCTACTTCAATAACTAATGTGTCCAAGACAGTGGCAACCTCAACCACCACGTAAAATTACCACAAACCTCTTATTTTCTGTGATCAGTTTCTTTTCCTTTATTTTTTTCGAGACAGGGTTTCTCTCTTAACAGTCCTAGCCGTTGTGGAACTTGTGGAACTCGCTTCGTAGACCGGGATGGCCTCGAACTCGCAGAGATCTGCCTGACTCTCAAGTGCTGGGATTAAAGGCGTGCACCACCACAGCGCATCGACAGTTAACTTTTAAATTGTAGCCATCATTTTAGTTTCTCAACTAAAGTTCAGGCTCAGCACTATTGGTTTTTCTTAAGTTGTGTAGATTTCTTAAAACTCCCTGGCCCCTGGGCATCAGATACCACTCACTCCCTACATAGCACCCCACGTTACTGCAACCGCAAATGCCACCAAGAGAAAGGGAGGCGCCTTCTTCACCTCGGCCGCCAGCCCGGCCCGAATTCGGCGGCCCCGAGACCCGGCAGCCCGGCGTGTTCCGGAGAGCGGTCAGACGACCCCGGCTCGGCGGCCGGGGCGACCGGGCACCGTGCGACATGGCCAGAGCGGAGCAGGTGGGGCCCGGAAGGCTGCGGCTGCAGTGACAGGCCTGCGGGGGCAGGGATGGCGCGGATACGCCACGGATGGAGCCAACGACCCGAGGAGACTCACCATGATGACTGCCGCGCCAAGCTGCAAAGCAGGAAAAGAGGCCCACTCCCGGTCGGCCAATCATATCAACGCGCACGGAAGGACCCGGGTCCTGGCGCGGAGGCGGGGCCAAAGGCTGGGGCAGGCCACGCCAATGCCTGATTGAAAGTGCCTAAAGCCACGCCCCTCTGGCCTCTAGACACGCCCCCAGGTCTAGCCAGCGGGATTTGTGGTTGCGCAATGGCGTGTTCTTTTGCAATTAAACGTCTCCCTCGTGATTTGGTTGTTTGTTTGTTTGTTTGTCTTTTGGTTTTTCGAGACAGGGTTTCTCAGTAGCTATGGAGCCAGTCCTGGAACTCGTTCTGTAGACCAGGCTGGCCTCGAACTCACAGAGATCCACCTGCCTCTGCCTCCTGAGTGCTGGGATTAAAGGCATGTGCCATCACCACTTTGTTGTTAGCGTCCTGGAACTCTGCCTTTTCTGCCTTCTGTGTGACGGGATTTAAGGCAGGTGCCACCACACCCGGCACAGTTCACTTTAAATGTAGTTTGTTTACATTGCTTCAATCAAGTTGGGCGTGAGAAGCAGAGGCAGGCAGATCTCTGAGTTCAAGCCCAGCACTGTCTACATAGGTAGTTTTAGGTCAGTCAGGGCTCATCCCACATCAACCCTGACTCAAAAATAAAATAAAAATTGCCTCCAGATGAGTTAATCTTGAAGACATTTAAAGAAGGCCTTTCGGACAGCATGCCCGTTTCACACAGAGGGAAACCGTAGAAACCTCAACTCAATCTTTCGTTTCATGTTTGCAGCACTTCCCGTTGTTACTTATTTTTTTCGTAAGATTTTTTTTTTCATGTGTGATGTTTTGGATTCTTTGAAGTGGGATCTTTCGGTGAAGCCCATCGAGGCCTGGAAAAATTCGTTGTATTTCCAAGAATTATCCTGAATTCCTGATCCTCCTGCCTTCACCACCTAAGTGTGCCACCACATGTACCAATATATTGGATTGGGAGGGGATTGAGTTGGTATAATTTGGTTTTGAGATTTATTGAGCATCTCTAAAATTTACTGAGCCAGACATGGTCAGACAAGAGGATCAAAAGTTTGAAACCTGTCCTGGGCTGCATAGCGATTTGCAGACCAGCCTGGAGGGATCCTGGCTCCAACGAAAGTTTTAAAAGAAGCGAGGATGTAGTTCTGCTCAGTGACAGAACATTGTCCAGAATGCAAAGGCTCTGATTCAGTCACTAGCACTAAGAAGGGAAACGTGAAGTCATCTATTTAACCCAGGTATGGTGGGAGAAACCTATGATCTCGTGTGTCTGCAAAGCTGAACAAGAAGATCAGAACTTGAGTCCACCCTGAGCAAGTAGGGGTACACAGAAAGAACCTATCTCAAAGATATTTTCTCTTTTTCCCCAAATCTGTGTTCTTATACAAAATTAACCTTTTAATGTTTCCCGATTCAGAAGTTATGATTTGCGTAAAGTGGAGCAGTGTGGCCGGGTGGTGATGGCCCATGCCTTTAATGGCAGCACTTGGGAGGCAGAAGCAGGAGGATCTCTGTGAATTCGAGGCCAGCCCAGTCTATAGAGCGAGTGCCAGGACAGGCTCCAAAGCTGCACAGAGAAATCCTGTCTCAAAACAAAACAACAAAACAAAAACAAGACGACAACAAAAAAGTGGAGCAGTATGTGAAAATTAATGTAATCGTGCACTATTCCAGGGAATAGCAGAGCGCCCAACGGCTAGTGTGCAAAGGCGGTTAGGCTATACCTCCGGCATCTGCCTGCATGTATGTGCACACACACAAGCATGTTAGGTCCCCAAAGCAGGCCCCAAAACGGCAGTACGAATGGCAATATTTTAGGGTGATAGTCTGGGTTCCACCTGAGCTTGGTTTTGCTAGGAAACAGAAACTTAAGGCATTTCTCAGGAGCGGTTAACAGATGGCTGAAGGCCCTGAAGGAGTCTGTCAGAGTCTCATCTGCCTCACAGAGTTCTCTGGCTAAACAATGGATTTTCTGAGCTACCCAACCCCAATCATATAATGCTTTAAAACCTAACAAGCTTTTTCAATTGTCTTCTACTATCCTTAGAGGCAGCCAGGCAGGTTTTTTTTTTTTTTTTTGAGACAAGGCTTCTCTGTAGCTTTGGTGTCTGTCCTGGAATTAGCTCATGTAGACCAGGCTGGCCTCGAACTCACAGAGATCCGCCTGCCTCTGCCTCCCAAGTGCTGGGATTAAAGGCATGCGCCACCACCACCCGGCGCCAGGCAGTTCTTAATATACTGTTCTTTCCATAAAGAGGGGAATTCGGCGGGTTCTTGCTACACCTGCTTACAAAACACATAATTAAAATGAACCATATATATACATATATGATATATATATGTACACACACATATATTTACGCTAGATATGTTATCTAATCACTGAGAATATGGAGGCAGAAGGATGGCAAGTTCAAGACCAGCAAGGACTATAGAGTGAGATCCTTCCTCAGGAAACAAAAGACACACACACACACACACACACACACGTCCTAGTTTGCAATTGTATAAATTACATCTTCCCCTCAAATAACGTTACAGACTGGAGACTTGTGTATGCAACTTTGTCTTCAGCTACCTATTTCTTCTTTTGATTGCCCACCATGGTGCTCTTCTGTTCCTTTGGTAGGTGGATTTTGACTTTCGATGTCTCAAACAATTAGATGCTCTTCATTCACAATTTTTTATTTTTATTTTTTTATTTTTGGCTTTGAGATAAATGTGGTACTTCTTACTCCTCTATCGTTTTGAGAAACCCATGGGAAAAGGGATTTTCTTTGATCCACGCGGCTTAGGTGCATTTTTATGCAGTGTCGCTAGGTGGCGGTGTAGAAGGAGGTCGCAAAACAGCGTGCGAGAAGCCTCTCTTGATAGACTCCGGCAGCGGAAGAGGAGGTGGCACGTGCGGCGCTCTACGGTGGCCGAAGAAGTGCTGCAGTTCTATTAGCTCTGAAGCCAGGAGCACCCCGAGAAGATTCAGCGACAGCGCTTTCTGTAGTCGGAGCCCGGCGAAGGGCGCCCGGGCAGCCGGCACCATGGTGAAGGAGCAGTTCCGCGAGACCGATGTGGCTAAGAAAATGTAAGCCGCGGCCGGGGAGGACGAAGATTGGGGTCCCGGGTCCCAGAAGGTTCCCGGTGAGGGACAATTGTTAAGAGAGAAAGAAGTTTTAGGATGGGATTTCAGATCCTAGGGAGTTCCTGAACTACGGCAGGGGAAGTGGTATAGACCGAGCAGTGTCAGAACGGGCGTCCTGGGCCAAGATGCCAGCTAGAAAGTGGCTTCACAGGCAATTCTGACAGGGCAGAATCCAAGCTGCTATTCTAGGCCCTCTGCTTCACAGCTTAATTATTAAGCCGTAGACCCTCCTCTTTATGAGTTTTTATGTTTTTTAAAGGCGGTTCCATTTTTTTTTTTTCCCTCCGGCGAACATTGGAGAGTACTGAGACCATTGTTGTGCACTAAAGACTCCGCGTAAATGCAGTATTTGCTGCTTGGTCTAATGGAGAGTAGAGAAACCAGCTACGGTTGTGGCTATTGCAACGACAACCAGAGGGGATAACGGCAGCACACATAATGAATAAGTCCGGGCTCACCACAGACCAGACCTTTTTCAAAACGCATATTGGGAGGACAGGGTGGCCTGGTAGCAGTGGAGCAGGGACTTACACTATGGTAGTCTTTCAAAGAGTGTCAGACTTTTGTCAGTGTTTGACCAGGACAGCGTTTGAGTAAGATTCCTCGTTCTGGGAGGCCATGGCAGGGATCGGGACTGATGATGATGGCCTGAGCTGGGGATGCCGGGTTAAGGATGGATGTGGGAACATGGGAGAGAAGTAATTTCAAAGAGGCTTAGGGTATAAAATGGAAAAGGGAAATAGAGAGAAATGAGATTGACATAATTATGTGTGTGGTTGCCCTTCACTAGAACAGGTGTCCTACCTGGGTGACCTCCCAGCTGTTCTCAGTAGCCACCCCTGCCAGACTTCACACCCACCCTATACACAGAAAATACATTCTCTCCCAGCAGCCTAAGGATACTGTTAACAATGCAGATGAGGTCAAGTGTGTTGCCACAAGCCTAGAGTCGCAGCACTCAGGCCAAGGCAAGAGGACCATAAGTTTGAGGCTACCTGGAGCCACACAGCAAGACCCTTCCTTCATTTCACAATAAAACTAGATCTGTGTCACTTGGACCTTCCAGTAGCTCTCTATTACACTGACAATTCTCTCCTGCTTCCAGGCCGTGGCCCTCTGCAGGCCTTACTAGATTCATCATGTACCCTTAGCTGACTGTGCCGTGTTGTGCTATTTCCATGTGGTTGCTTGACGATGACCAGTGTCTGTGGGCCCAGGGATCTGCCTTCTGCTTCAAGTGTTCATTCTCTTAATTCCTTATTGTGGGCTCCTGTCCTACTTGGAGTTTAGCTAGAAGGTCAGTTTTACAGAGAGGCCCAGACTATACCATCCCGTGTCATTTTGGACAGTCCTCATGCCCTGGGACGTTGGCTCTAACCGTCAGCACTCATAAACAGACACTAAATGATGAGAATGCTCAGTCCTTTAAGCAAAGGTGCACAATTTCTCTAGGTAATCTATTTGGCCTCTTTTTCTGTGGTTTTGTTTGTTTGCTTGTTGGTTGGTTGGTTTTTTAGAAAATAACGAAAGGGAGAAAGCCTGTACATGTTCAGTATAGACAATATTTCACATACACTGAATTGAAAATGCCTATGCCCAGTTGACTAGAAGTGGCTAACCTAAAGAGATTTGGCAGCTATCCCTGTATACAGAGTCAGGATGATCACGCAATCAAAAGAAAATGAGGAGGGTTGTGACCCAGGATAAGGTGGGGTTCCAGCATTTAAATGATAGCAGTGGAAGAAGAAACTTCAAAAGACACTAAAGGCCCGGGCCGAGGTGGCACACGCCTTTAATCCCAGCACTTGGGAGGCAGAGGCAGGCGGATCTCTTGTGAATTTGAGGCCAGCCTGGTCTACAAGAGCTAGTTCTAGGACAGGCTCCAAAGCTACAGAGAAACCCTGTCTCGAAAACAGCAACAAAACAACAACAACAAAAAAGACACTAAAGGAATAACTAAATGAACACGTGGCCCTAAAGAAGGAGTGTACAGTGAGAAGAGGAATACTTCTCAGGGTCTTGAGAACCCTGAGAGCAGAGAGGAGGAAGGAATTCCAGATTGGGTAGGGAGCAGGATGAACAACCAGTGCCTGCAGAGCAGTAAAATGAGAAAGCGATTCTATTCATTATTAGGTCAGGCACCAAGTGACCTTGGAGATGGATAACATTTTCATGAAAATAAAAACTGTTTCCCATAGGGTAAAGAGTTGTTTTGAAGGAAGGCTTTGAGAAGTGAAAATATTTTTGGGTCTGGTAGAACTAGTTTGTACAAAGAGTCAGGAGGGCAGAAGCTTTGTTGGGCCATGTGTGTGCCCGGACCCATGGGCTTTGTTGGACTTTCTCCCTGTTTGTTTCCATTGCAGAAGCCATATTTGTTTTGGAATGAAGTCCCCTGAGGAGATGCGCCAGCAGGCACATATCCAGGTTGTCAGTAAGAACCTGTACAGCCAAGACAACAACCATGCTCCCCTGTTGTATGGAGTGCTTGACCATAGGATGGTAAGGCCCTGTTCCTCCCAGGATCCAACAATGGACCCACTTAATCAAGAGGCTTCCCATATAGGAAGGAGTCAGGGTCTCTCCCTCCCCTCCCAGCTTTGAATTAGGAACTCTAGCTTTTGTGTGACTGGTATAGACACACTGTAGCTTTCCAGCTGTTTGTGAGGTATGAGGATTGGTTTTGTTGTGTTCTCCACTAATGGTTGTGTATACTTTCCTCCAAAGGGTACAAGTGAAAAGGACCGCCCTTGTGAAACCTGTGGGAAAAACTTGGCAGACTGTCTAGGCCACTATGGGTACATTGATCTCGAGTTGCCATGCTTTCACGTGGGGTACTTCAGAGCCGTCATTGGCATCTTACAGGTAAGTAAGAAATTCAGCAGTGCTGAGTCAGAGGCATTGAAGTAAATCCAGGAACTGTGAGTGAGGAGGGCTGTATTCAGGGGTAGTTTTTTGTTTGTTTGTTTTTCTGAGTCATGGTTTCTGTTTCTCTGTGTAGCTGGGGGATGTTTTTATACTAAATACATAGTTAGGGTTTCTATGTTAGTTAGTTAGGGTTTCTTTTGCTGTGAAAAGACATGATGACCACAGGAACTCTTATAAAGAAAACTTTTAATTGTGACTCGCTTACAGTTTCAGAGGCTCAGTCTGTTATCATCATGACGGGGAGCATGGTAACTGGCAGGCTGACGTGATGCTGGCTACTTCTTGGCTTGCATGCAGCAGGAAGTTGACTAGGTGGTATCCTGAGCAGAGGGAACCTCAAAACCCGCCCCCACAGTGACACACTTCCTCCAACAAAGCCACACCTCCTAATAGTGCCACCCCTATAAGATTATTGTGGCCAATTACATTCAAACTACCACAATCATAATCTTGCATTATGTTAAATTCCTTACAGATTCTGTAATGTTTTATTTCCCTTGAGAAAGTAATAGCTGGCAGAGGAGATAGCTTAGTGGATAAAGGCACTTGATGCCAAGTTTGACCACCTGAGTTCAGTGGCCAGGTCCCATGTTTAGGAAAGAATTGAGTCCTTCTGCCCTCTGACCTCTACACATAAGCTGTAGATTACATGCAGATAGACACACACTCTCACACTAGAATAAATACTTGTTAAAATAAAAGAAACAAATGAAAGTGGTAGTTTATTCATTGCAAGTAATGTTAAGCTAGGCTTAACACACACTGTAATCTTAGCACTCAAGGAGAATCCCAGGTTCAAGGCCAGCTTGGGCTGTCTAATGAGACCTTGTCTTAAGGGCTCAAAAATCCAGATTCCAGTTGTTAAAAACTGTAGGAGTGGTAATGTCTGCCTGTAATCACAGGGCTAGAGAGGCAGAGTCAGAAAGATTGAAAATTTGAAGCTAGCCTGGGACATGAGTTGAGTTCAAGGTCAGTCTGAACTAAATAATAAGACCCTGTCCCAAAAACCAAGCTGTGCATAGATGTTCATTGATAAGCACTTGCCTAGCATGCATAAGGCCCTAGGTTCAATTCCCCAGCACTGCCCAAAAATAATAGTTCAAATAATGCAGAAAGCACTAAGAAAGAGATAGCAGGGCTGGAGAGATGGCTCAGAGGTTAAGAGCACTAGCTATTCTTCCAGAGGTTATGAGTTCAATTCCCAGCAACCACATGGTGCCTCCCAGGTACCTATAATGAGATCTGGTGCCCTCTTCTGGCGTACAGGCATGCAGAACGCTGATACATAATAAATAAATAAATCTTTAAAAGAAAGAAAGAGAGAGATAGCAACAAAATTTTGCCATCTGGCCTTGAATACCGCCAGCATCCTGAGAACACAGGCTAGCTCTACGTGCAGGTCTTAGTTCGTAATGATTTACTCCATGTGCACAACAAAGAGGTGACATTTAGCAGTATTATTACATTCACTTAATTTGTATACATAGGTATGGGGCACTCAGTGGGGGTCAGAGAAAGACACACAGGAGTCAATTTTCTCCTAATTTGTTGTTCCCAGGGATTGGTCTCAGACTTGGCGCAAAGCACCTTTCCCATTTCGGTAGCTCCAAATGTTTGTTTGATTTATTTATTTTTTTTTTTTTTTGAGACAAGGTTTCTCTGTAGCTTTGGTGCCTGTCCTGGAACTAGCTCTTGTAAACCAGGCTGGCCTCGAACTCACAGAGATCCGCCTGCCTCTGCCTCCCGAGTGCTGGGATTAAAGGCGTGCGCCATCACCGCCCGGCCGATTTTTTTTTTTTTTTTTTTTTTTTGAAATAGGGTTTCTCTGTGAAGCCCTGACTGTCCTGGAACTTATTCTGTGGACCAGCCTTGATCTCATAGAGATCCATCTACTTCTGCCTCCTGAGTGCTGGAGTTAAAAGCCTGTACCACCATTGCCCAGCCAGAGGATGCATTTTTATTTTTTTTTAATTTTTTTTTTTAATCTCCATTAATCTGTGTAGAGGATGCATTTTTAAAGGGGAGGAATTTTCTAGTCTCTTACCTTTGTCTCCACTCTGCTTAACCTTTAAAAGATGATCTGCAAAACCTGCTGTCACATTATGCTGTCCCAGGAGGAGAAGCAGCAGTTTCTAGATTTCCTGAAGAGGCCTGGCCTGACCTACCTGCAGAAGCGGGGCCTGAAGAAGAAGATCTCAGATAAGTGTCGGAAGAAAAGCACTTGTTCCTACTGTGGCGCCTTTAATGGTGAGGGGTGTCCAGAGGCTCAGCGATGGCCCTTCTGCTCACTTCTTGTTTCATGGATTGGTTCTGCATGGTGTTTTAAAATCAGCCCTTTTCCTGTGAATTAGACACTGGTGTCTTACTGGAAAATGCCCCTTTCCTTTTTGATTGCTGTATCAGTTTCATTAGACAATAACCTTTAGCCAGCAGAGCCAAGAACCTGACTTTTTTCATCCTTGGTAAATGAACTCATTCTTATAGGTACTGTAAAGAAATGTGGTTTGCTGAAGATAATTCATGAAAAATACAAGACCAACAAAAAAGTTGTGGATCCTATTGTGTCAAATTTCCTGCAGTCCTTTGAGACAGCCATTGAGCATAACAAAGAGGTTGAGCCACTGCTGGGAAGGGCGCAGGTGAGCTGAAAAATTGTGTTTTCCCTTTGCCTGCAGCTCACAAACATCATACAGGGACGCACATGTGCAGACACATGCCCTTGTGCACAGTCCCCCCCTCCGCACACCATCCCCGTATGCCCACATTCAAGAAGAAACGAGGGACGCACATGTGCAGACACATACCCTTGTGCACAGTCCCCCCCTCCGCACACCATCCCCGTATGCCCACATTCAAGAAGAAACGAGGGACGCACATGTGCAGACACATACCCTTGTGCACAGTCCTCCCCTCCGCACACCATCCCCGTATGCCCACATTCAAGAAGAAACGAGGCCCAGTTATGCTGTCAGCTCAGCTCCCATAGAGCTTCAGGGAACTGAGGGGTGTGTATCTGGCGCTAAGCTGATTGGATTGGCTTTGAACTCCATGTGTTTGTACTTCCCTTTGGTGGTTTCCTTTCCTCGTGGGCATGGGGTAGTCAGTAGGGTCTCAGTGTGTAATACAGGATCGCCCATTCCCATCACTCCTAAGTGCTGCCATACCCAGGTCATGGGTGGAGCTTGTTCGTGCCAGGAGTCTGTGCCAGCCTGGGCCTTTGTGGGCAGTACCGTAGAATTGGACAGAAATTATAGTCTGTCCCCAGAAGACTAGTGAGTACTCAAACTTACGTCACAAGTGGTAGTTCTTTGGGGTTTTGGTTTTTTGGGGGTTTTTTTTGGTATTTTGAGACAGGCTTTCTCTGTGTAACAGCCCTAGCTGTCCTGGAACTTTCTCTGTAGAGCAGGCTGGCTTGAGAGATCCACCTGCCTCTGCTTCCCGGGTCAGCATCCCACATAGTAGAAGTCCCAAGGTGATGAAAAGTTCCTCGCTGGAGGTCAGCAGTCATGCCTATACACCTCTGTGCCCTGCTTGTAATGTCCTTCTGTAGAGCGACCCTGGCAGGCTGCTGTCACCCTTAGAGTGCTGCTCCTGCTAGTGAGTGGTTTCTAGACGTTCCGGTCCTCCAACCTTTCCGTTCCCTGGCCTGCCAGTGTCCTGTACAGCTCTCACTGGTACTCAGCTGCGGTCTGGCCTCTGTCCTGTTCCTACCATTTCTCAATGTACTTCAAGATTTCCTATCTTATTTTCCCAGATGGTGGGTAGGGAGGTGTTCATGCATAAGATGGGAGCTAGGGAAGGGTGTTGGTTAACCATCTCCCTAGTTAACTGCTGTCGTCCCTGCTGCCCCACAGCTGCCTTCCGTGCTCTGGGGTCCTAATGGCAGTAGCTAGAGTTTCTCTGTGTGGCTTTGGAGCCTGTGCTGGAAGTAGCTCTTGTAGACCAGGCTGGCCTCCAACTCACAGGCTGTATCTGCCTCCCGAGTGCTGGGATTAAAGGCATGCACCACCACCGCCTGGACAGATGTTTCTTTCTAACTTTGTTTCTCTCCCTAGAGAAAATGTGTGTTGATGTCAACTTAAGTATAACATTTTATTATTGAAATGTAAGATTCAATTAATAAAATTCCCAGAGAATTTCATAATTTAATAAGACACATAATGACCATTTTTTGTTTGTTTGTTTTTGAAACAGGGTTTTTCTATGTCAGTGGTTCTCAAGTTGTGGGGCTTAACCCCCAAGGTTCAAGCAGCCCTTACAAGGGTCACCCTAGACCATCAGAAAACACAGATATTTACTTGACAATTCATAGCAGTAGCACAATTACAGTTGTGAAGTAGCATCAAAAATAGTTATATGGTTGGAGTCATCACAAAATGAGCTATATTAAATGGTTGAAGCATTGAGAAGGTTGAGAACCATTGCTCTATGTAGTCCTGGCTATCCTAGAGCTTACTGTATAGACCAGGCTGGCCTGCTTTTGCCTCTTGAAAGCGGGGATTAAAGGCATGTGACACCATACTTGACTCCAACCTTATGATTTTTGGATAGCTGGTAGTTTGCAGAGTTCTTAATAAGTTAGTGATTCATAGCTTAACATTTTAAATATGTTTAATTCTTTAAGAATTTCATATATGCATATGATATATTTTCATCATGTTTACTCCCTGCTCTTCCCCCGAACCCCCTTAGATCCATTGCCTATCCCGCCACAACTTCACTTACTCTGTAGACCAGACTGGCCTCAGACTTAGAGATCCGCCTGTCTCTGCCTCCCAAGTACTGGGATTAAAGGCATGTGTCACTACTGCCTGGCCTCTCTCTCTTTTAAATGACCCACCAAGTCAAATTTATGCTATCCATATATCAAGAATATGGGGTGATCCACTGGAACATGGTTAACCCACCAGGAGTCACACCTTAAAGAAAACTGACTCTCCCTTCCCTAAAAGCCATAAACTAGCAGTGACTCCTTAGCTAGGGTGGAGTGTTGTGAGCCTTTCCCCCCTTCACAACATAACACTTAACGAACTTAATTCAAAGATAATATAAGCTTATTAGGAAAAAACTGATTATAATAAAAAGTAAACAAAGTTAGTAGTTAGGTGCTTGCAAAAGAATTTCAGTTGAATGTCCAGAACCCACATGGGGTAGGGGAGCCAGTGTGGTGGTATTTGCTTATAATCCTAGCTCGGGAAGCAGAGACAGGAGGAACCCCAGGGCTCACTGACCAGCTAGCCCTAGGCAGGTCTCCACCACATAGCAAGTTTAAGGTTACATGGGATCCTGCTTTCAAGAAAAGCAAATATAGGGAAGGATAACTTTACCAACCTGTAGGAAACTAACCTATTTTCTCTGCCTGCCTTCCTACTTCCCATAGGAGAACTTGAATCCCTTAGTAGTTCTGAATTTGTTTAAGCGCATCCCAGCTGAAGATGTCCCTTTGCTTCTGATGAACCCAGAAGCTGGAAAACCCTCTGATTTGATTCTCACCCGACTTCTGGTGCCTCCCTTGTGTATCAGACCCTCTGTCGTAAGTGATTTGAAGTCTGGAACCAATGAAGATGACCTCACAATGAAACTGACAGAGATCATTTTCCTAAATGATGTTATTAAGAAGGTCAGTGCTCCCTGTTGACTTGTGCCTTCTGCACTCAGTGAATCCAGAGATGTTAAGTCACTAAAATGCAAGAAAACTCAGAAAGCAGGTTTGTTTCTGCTTTCTGTATTCAGCACCGGATCTCAGGAGCCAAGACACAGATGATCATGGAGGACTGGGATTTCCTGCAGCTGCAGTGTGCCCTCTACATCAACAGTGAGCTCTCCGGCATCCCTCTCAACATGGCGCCCAAGAAGTGGACACGAGGCTTTGTGCAGCGCCTGAAGGGGAAGCAGGGTAGGTCCCCGACAAGGTCTACCATTGTCACCTGTTGAGGGAGTATATGTCTGTTGGGATCCCCCAAACAGCATGGGGTGTGGTGTCATGGGACTCATGGTGGTTTTGATTTATTTAGGTCGATTTAGAGGTAATCTCTCAGGGAAAAGGGTGGATTTTTCTGGCCGAACAGTCATCTCACCTGACCCCAACCTCCGGATTGATGAAGTAGCTGTGCCAGTTCATGTGGCCAAAATTCTAACGTTTCCTGAGAAGGTAAATACCATTCAGCTGCCCAGTTTTTTGTTTTGACTCTAGTGTTTCCATTGATAGTTCATGCAGATCCCCAGAAACCCACACAGCATTGTGAAAATAGCTAGTTCCAGCCTGGCGGTGGTGGCACACGCTTTTAATCCCAGCACTCAGGAGGCTGAAGCAGGCGAATCTCTGTGAGTTTGAGCCAGCCTGGTCTACAGAGCGAGTTCCAGGACAGGCTCCAAAGCCACAGAGAAACCCTGTCTTGAAAAACCAAAAAAAAAAAAAGAAAGAAAGAAAGTAGCTAGTTCCACTTTGTTGATGAGTTGTTTTTAAAAACGAGTGCTCTGTCTGCATATACATCTGAACGCCAGAAGGGGGCGTCAGAATTCATTACAGATGGTTGTGAGCCACCATGTGGTTGCTGGGAATTGAACTCAGAACCTCTGGAAGAGCAGCCAGTGCTCTTAACTGCTGGGTCATCTCTCCAGCTCATTCCACTTTGTTAAACACACACAACCTCTGTAACAGCTACACTGGTACAGTCATAGTTGTAGTTGGTGGTAGTTGGGTTCTCCTTTGGGTTTTTTTTGTTGTTGTTGCTGTTGGTTTGTTGCAGAGGTAGAGATCCAGCCTGGGACTGACTATGTGTGCCAGGCTTGTCAGCACTTGGCCACTGACCTCCACCCTGCTCAATGGACCAAGAATGGAATCTCACTGACTCTAAGGAGACAATTCTTGTAAAACAGCTATATTCAATAATAGGTTTTTATTTTTAAGTGTTTTTTGGGTTTGGTTTGGATTGGTTTTTGACACTGCCTCCCACGTGCTGGGATTCAAGGTTTGTGTCACCTCGCCTGGATCAGCTTTTTTTTTTTCTTTTTTGAGACCGGGCTTCTCTGTAGCTTTGGAGCCTGTCCTGGAACTCGCTTGTAGACCAGGCTGGTCTTGAACTCACGGATCCACCTGTCTCTGCCTCCCGAGTGCTGGGATTAAAGGTGTGCACCACCACCACCACCAGGCTCAGCTTTTTAAATTTTTAAAGGGGTGATGGATAAAGTACTTAACTTTCTTTGTATTCTGTTTTTGTTTTTAGTGTTGTGTGTGTACACATGCATAAGTGTGAGTGCACGTGTCTTAAAGTGTGCATGTGAAGGTCAGAGAACAAATTTCAGGAGTCAGTTCTTTCCACACTGAGTGTAAGTGATTGAGCGTAGATCCTCAAAGCTGCTGGCAAGTGCTTTTAATAAACCCTTGAGCCGTCTCCCTCTGTCAGTTAGAGAGATCTGCAAATGAAAAGAAGAGTGTTTTATATCTGTAGAAGAATCTTTTTTCCCAGTGCTAGAGACGAAGCTGAAGCCTCATAGCTGGAAAACCGACGGACCGCATCCTAAGCCCGTTCCGGTGTGTTTAAAACAGAAGGGCGCGCCCGTCTATCTCAGGTCTCCCTGAACACCAGACCCACTGGGTCCGTTGTCAGTTCAGTTGGTGTCATCTAGCGATTCTGGTTTGTGCATTTTGGTGATGTGAGTGTTTTGACATGAATAACGCCTGTATCATGCTTTGGGTTTATGAATACATCCATTCCACCTCTATGCTCTGGCTTTTTCCCCACTGACAACACTTTCAACACCTTTGTTCCTTTAATCCTCACATTCTAAAGTATTTCACTGAAAAAATTTTCCTAAATAGTGCTATTTAAAAAAAAAAAAAAGCTGTGCTTCTTGTTTGTTTGTGGATTTTGTGGTCTAGCCATCCAAAAACCTCTAGTCACAAAATTGTCAAAATAATAAAAGTATTCAGTCCTTCCTGCTTAGTTTTCTTGGGATAGGTTGTTAGTTTTTAAACTATGAAATTACTGATCCATCTCATCCAGAAAGCCTGCAGCAGTCTGCATTCAGCTCGTACTCTCTGAGTATAAGATGTTGGTTACAGCGGCCCCCACCCTCAGCTCTGTGTGGAGATCTAGGCCACCATAGGGCCTGGTAATAAAGCTTGCTGATTAGCTGCATACATGAGGTGTATAGACAGTCTAGATCATCAGTACTTGTCCTAAACCTGTTCCAAATGTTCTCGTTTGAATGAAGAATGATCTAATTCTCTCCCATGAAACCGTTGAACAGGAAGTTACAGAGCATGGCTAGTGCAGGCCACAGCCCGTGGTTCTGCTGCCGTGTCTTCAAGCCCCTAGAGCCTGGTGAAAGCTGGCCGATTCCATTCTAGTACAGCATCATACAGCACAGTGCACATGCGGAGACTAGAGACCGAGAAAGGTCTCAGCCATGCCTCGTTAGATCTAGATCTGTCTGCCATGTGTACTTGCAGCTTCAGTCAAGAATGGAACACAGCTGCCTCGTGGTGGCTCGCTTTCTCTTAGAACCCATACAATGAACAGCTGTTGTTCTGAGCACTGTTAGCTAGCTTATAGAAAGGAAAGATTGTCTTACTTTGTTTTTTATCGCGTTCCTGTAGGTAAACAAAGCAAACATCAATTTTTTGAGGAAACTGGTTCGAAATGGCCCTGATGTTCACCCAGGAGCCAATTTCATCCAACAGAGACACATGCAGATGAAAAGGTAATGTTTTGTGGGGTTAACCTGCCTGATGGTACTGTTCACCAGAACCATGGAATACATTGCAGATAGTGGCTGGCATTTTGGTGTGTAGACCGTAGATGTTTAAATTGAATAGTCCTGTGTCTGTCGTTGTCTGTTTGATCTCTGCATATGCATGAAGTATTGTTCTTTTACATGTGACATTTTTAGACCTAGATACACAGAATCCCTTGAGATACAAATGTGTTGTTTTCTATGTCACTGGGCTCTGGAGGATCTCTCATTGGTGCTCATTTCACCAGGTTTGGCTTGCACAGCCAGGTGAGGTGACCAGCAGTGGCTTATGTCATGAGGGTTTTAAGGATCCTGTAGAAAAAGAAATATTACTGTATTTCTATGATTCCAAAGCAAAATACGTTAATATTTTAACATCCATTTCTCCTGGATCTGGAGACTGAATCCAGGGCTTTGAGGGTGTTAAGCAAAAACTCAGTACTGCTGAGCTGAGCTGAGCCGCCAGTTCCCAGCACTCTCTTGTTAAAAATAGGGTCTTACTAGGTGATGGTGGCTCACGCCTTTAATCCAACCCTCAGGAGACAGAGGCAGGTGGATCTCTGAGTTCAAGGCCAGCCTGGTCTACAGAGCGAGTTCCAGGACAGCCAGGGCTACACAGGAAAAATCCTGTCTCAAAGAAAGAAAGGAAAGAAGGAAGGAAGGAAATAAGAAAGAAAGAAAGAAAGAAAGAAAGAAAGAAAGAAAGAAAGAAAGAAAGAAAGAAAGAAAGAAAGAAAGAAAGAAAATGGCACATATCTGTAGTCCCAGCATTTGGAAGGTCAGTGTAAGAGGTTCACAAGTTCCAGGTCAGCCTGGGCTACATGAGAAGACCTTGACTCAAATAAGTCAGTGAGATGGTAGTGTCTTAGACATCAGTTTCTGCTCTGAGTGCGGGAAGCGTGGTGAGAGAGCTTAGTTCAGAGACCTTATGTGTGTGTCCTGCATGCTCAGGTTTCTGAAGTACGGAAACCGAGAAAAGATGGCTCAGGAGCTCAAGTTCGGTGACATCGTGGAGAGACACTTAATAGATGGAGACGTGGTATTGTTCAACCGGCAGCCCTCGCTGCACAAGCTGAGCATCATGGCCCACCTGGTGAGTGTGAGGCTGGTCCTCTTAGTTTTATAGCAGTGTGTTTGCATTCATGCATGATGCGCATGTGGAGTTAGAGAACAAGCTGGAAAAATGGTTTTCTCCCAGGTGCCTCCCAGAGATCAGACTCGGGTGGGCAGGACAAGACTTTGATTTTAACTTAATTTAATCTTTTAGATTTTATGTATATGTGGGGGTGTGGGGATGTATCTGTGCGTGCGCCATGTGTGTGCAGGAAAATGTGAAGACCTGAAGAGAGCGTGGGATCCCCTGGACTGGCTTTCTAGGCAGTTGTGAGAGGCCCAGAATTGGTGATGAGAAACAAACTTGAGGTGCTCTGGAGCAGTAGTGCTTCTAACCTCAGAACCGTCTCCACCCTCCCTTCACTGCTTTTAAGATGTGAGGTCTAAGATTCATACACAACATTACAGTGGTACAGAACTAATTGAGAGTTGATGTGAAAATCACTGGAATTGTTTCATTTTGCTAAGGAAGATGTGTGTGCTGCGATTTGAACCCTGGTCCTTTGGAAGAACAATTAATGCTCTTTACCGCTGAGCCATCTTTTCAGCCCCATCCAGACTTCTTTTAATGAATGTATTTCCTCTGCTCTTAGAGCAGTGGCTCGCCCTGAAGAACAGTTCACAAAGGAAGGGCAGCTTACGTGGCTTGTTCTTTTCCCTTCATTATCAGTCTGGGGAATTGAGAATCACTGACATCCAAATTCCTTACTTGGTAGACTTACAGTTCTTGCTTTTGGTCTTCCTCTATAATAAACTATATTTGAAACTTTGTTAATATCGAGGAGTGTGGCCTGTGTATATTGTCTCCTGTGTTGGTATTTGCCTTATAGTATGTTAAATTTACTTGGCTAATTTACAAGTGATTTGTGTTTATCACAAAAGAATAAATAGAAGTTTACTTCCTTAAAGTACCTAGTTTTCTAGGCAGTGTTTGTGTTTTCTTTATGGCTTGAAACAAGGAAGCTTTTGGGTGTTCATATTTTGTTTTGGTGTTCCACAGGCCAGGGTCAAGCCCCACCGGACCTTCAGATTCAATGAATGTGTCTGCACCCCCTACAATGCAGACTTCGATGGGGATGAAATGAACCTTCATCTTCCCCAGACAGAGGAGGCCAAAGCCGAGGCCCTTGTTCTCATGGGGGTAGGTAGTGGGATATTACATGTGAGTTGGGCTTCACATGAAACAGTAGTGCAGGTCCCAATGCCAGAGAAGCCAAGCCTTTTCTGTTCTCACACATGCTACAAGGCTTGTGCTGTTCTGTTTGGTTTTCTCATTGGGTCCCTTTGAGCCTTTGAGCCTATGAACAGTCTTGTGAGTTAGTAACAAGTGCTTTTTAGTGTGGGATGGCATTTCCTGATCTGTACTTTGGATTCTTGGGAGGAAATGTGGACATGAGTAACAGCTGTGAAACTAGCTGGGAGTGACGCATGCTTCTAATCCCAGCACTCAGGAGGCAGAGGCAGGTGGATGGATCTCTGTGAGTTCCAGGCCAGCCTGGTCTACAGAGCGAGTTCCAGGACAGCCAAGGATACACAGAGAAACCCTGTCTCAAGCCAACAAAAAAGAAAATAAACTAAATAGCCTGAATGGTGGCACATTGCATTCTCAGCACTTAAGAACCTGAGCTACAGAGTGAGACCCAGCCCACTGGAGGCAGAGACAAGAACATTATGAGTTCAAAGCCAGCATGAGCTACATGATCCTATCTCAAAAGAGGAAAAAAAATTGTGCACCAGTGCTAGTATGGGTGTTGTGGGGGGAGATGCCCTCCTAAATGGGTTGCTCAGTATGTTGTAAATGAAAACTTCCTGAAGCGTATTACATGCTGCTCCGGCCTCTTTGTCTTCCAAACTTAAAATGAGTCTGCTGTGGCTGCAGAGGTTCTATGATAGGGAGGTGCATGCCTGCTCTTAGGAGTTGGTCTCTGCCTCGTGTGCCATCCACACTGCCCCTCCTGCATCCTGCTATACATGGCACTATTGGGTGTCTTCTGTGTAGGGCTGTGCCTTTTTTTAAAATATGTATTTATTTATTATGTATACAATATATGCCTGCAGGCCAGAAGAGGGCACCAGACCCCATTACAGATGGTTGTGAGCCACCATGTGGTTGCTGGGAATTGAACTCAGGACCTTTGGAATAGCAGGCAATGCTCTTAACTGCTGAGCCATCTCTCCAGCTCCGGGGTTGTGCCTTTTTACTAATTCCTGAGTATTGACTTGTATAGCTTTGGATTTGTGGATTTTAATTGGGACCTAGGTATGTTGCGTATGTTAGCGCTGAACTCATGAGCTCAAGAGATCATGAGTCTCCTCCTGTCTCAGTCTCCCTAGTGGCCAAGAGTACACATATTATACCACATCTGGTTTGAGTATTTTCCCCCGTCCTGCATTCCTATATTATAAGCTCACCCGTGTATGGTTGTAAGTATCCCCTATTTCCACCTGCAAAATCCACTTGTAGGGACAGAGTGTGGCTGTGGCGCTATGGTGAACTCTTTACCCTCGCATGCCCGAAGCCCTTAATTCATTCCTGACCCCACTAAAAGTAAATAAGTAAATAAAATTTAGTTACACTTGACAACTAAGCCACACTCCCAGCCTCCACATTTCTTTGCTGAGATGGGCTTACTCGGTAGCCCAGGTTAGCCTAGAACTTACTGTAATCCTCCTACATCTGTTCCTAGCACTAGGGTAACAGACATATTTGTAGTTTTTTTTTTTTTAAAGCAAAAAGCACATGCTGTTTTTGAATTAAAGATAATAGTAAAATGTTCTCAGGAATAACAGCCACCACTTAAACTCAGCCAGTTAAACTTTGCCTGTCAGGAGCCATACCGCTGTCTTTTTTTGTAAGAACTTACTAAAATAACAGTCCTAAAGTACGAGTTTCACTGGAGAAATCTTGATCTGGCGCAGCAGTTCTCAGTAAGACATATAGGGCCCAGCGTGGATATGGGCCCAGAGTGTACAGAGTCACAGAATCATAAGACTCCACCCCGTGTCCCTAACTTCAGACCGCCTGCTGTCTTCCTTCTGCGAGGGTCCATAAACCTCGGTGAGTGTGTCATGGCCATTACCATGTGATAGCTCACAAACGAGAAATAAAAGGTCTCTGACAGAACCTTGGGCATGGTAAGGAGGCCCAGAAAACCCAGAGACGCACAGGAGCTCCTCCACGTTTCTTGTGGACATTAGAAGAGTCCCGCCATGACAAGGGACCTCGGCTTGCTCTCAGTTGTGTTAGGATCTAAAGAGAAGTCACCGGTTCTCCTGTCATTGTGGAGAAACATGGACGTGGTTGATATTAGAGATCACACGGCTCTCACAGTACGGAATGTTCTTAACTGGTCTTGGCTACACTTGTTAACACCAGTACTCACGAAGCTGAGACAGGAGGATCACTGTGAGTTCCAGGCCAGCCTAGGCTACATAGTGAGTTCTAGGCCAACCTGGGCTACAGAGTGAGCCCCTACTAGGGACTTTTCTTTTCCCTTGATCAATAAGGGAACTGCAAGGTAGTAAGACTGCTGGGATGAAGGGTGAGGAGGTAGGCACCTGAGGCAAATAGTCATGTGATGCCTACGTCATGTGATGCAGACCCTCAGGCTGCACTGTCCAGCCAGAGTGGCTGATGTGTGCTTGTTTCTCCTTCAGACCAAAGCGAACCTTGTGACCCCAAGAAATGGGGAGCCACTCATTGCTGCCATTCAGGACTTCCTAACAGGTGAGCGTTAACTTGAAAGGAGACTTTGGCTTCCCAGGCACAGTGATTCAGACGGTGACTATTACCTGTACTTAGGAGTCTACTTTTAGTTTGGCACAGTGTGTCCCTGGGTGGTTCAGCTGGCCTGGCACTCATAATCCTCTTGCACACTCCCGGGTGCCAGGGTTGCTCTGCCCTGTGTTGAGATTTGCCATTCTGATATATTGAGATTGTTGGAAGTGGAAACAAGTTGTTTCTCCATTTGATTCTGTGTGTACTCACTGAGCTCCACAAACTTGGCAGGTACTGTTTTGTTGCTGCTTTTGTGGTGGAGGCTGAGGGGGGGTAGTAGTGGGGTAGGCCTTCATGTAGGCTGAGTTGGGGTGCAGGGGGTTTCATGTAGTCTGAATAGGGGTACAGGGGACTTCATATATGCCAAGTGGATGTGTAGGGAGCTTCGTGTAGTCTGAGTAGGTGTGCAGGGGGCTTCATGTAGTCTGGTGGTACAGGGGCTTCATGTAGTGTAAGTGGTGGTACAGGAGACTTCATGTAGGCTTAGTAGGGGCACAGGGACTTCATGTAGGGTTAGTAGGAGTGCAGGGGACTTCATGTAGGCTTAGTAGGGGTACAGGGACTTCATGTAGGGTTAGTAGGAGTGCAGGGGACTTCATGTAGGCTTAGTAGGGGTGCGGGGACTTCATGTAGGTTTAGCAGGGGTAGGGGACTTCATGTAGTCTGAGGGGGCCAGTGGGCTTTCATATAGGCTAAGTTGAGGGATTCAGTGGGCTTCATACAGATTGAGTTGGGGGGCGGTTCGGTAGGTCTTCCTGTAGGCTGAGCATGTAGGGGATGTTCAGTAAGGCTGCATCTGGGATGGTCCTGAGCTTCTGATGCAGCCAAGGCTGATCTTCCTGAACCTGGGGGTTTTCTAGGCCTAGTGTCTGTCCTAGGCTCTGCCGCCGCTCTGAGAAGAGCAGTAGATGAAGCAAAGCCATTTGACTTACTTTGGAGTAGGGTTGGGGGTACAGTCAGCACCTCTGTTTTTATTCTTCTCTGGGGAACAGTCTGATTTGACTTTAAGGTTGAAAATGTGTGTGTTCCCCCACACATTTTCTGTGCTGGTTCTTTGCCTCAGGTGCCTACCTCCTCACCCTCAAGGACACATTCTTTGATCGAGCCAAGGCTTGCCAAATCATCGCTTCAATACTGGTTGGCAAGGATGAGAAAATTAAAGTGCGCCTTCCACCCCCTACAATACTAAAGGTGTGTTGGGGTCTGTGGGTGGCTAGTGGAGTGGAGGGGACCATGCTGGTGCTGGGCTTGCCGGGAGTCACTGCACCCTCATCTGCTGCCTCCTCTCCTCCAGCCTGTCACTCTGTGGACCGGAAAGCAGATCTTCAGTGTCATCCTCAGACCCAGCGATGACAATCCAGTGAGGGCCAACCTCAGGACCAAGGGCAAGCAGTACTGCGGCAAGGGGGAAGACCTATGCGTCAATGATTCCTGTGAGTGGATGGGATGGGGCGGGGTGGGAGGAGCAAGCGGTGACCTCACGTGAGAGCAACTTCACTGTTTCTGCAAAGGGTCGGAAGGGTTTTCTCCCGGACAGTGTAGCTGCACTTCTGCTGGTGTCCGTCTCTCTGGACAGCAGACACCGTGTGACAGCTCCAGTGCTCAGAGTGGTCCTTTTTAAGGGTTTTGTCAGTTAATGCAATTCAGCATTTTTCTAAGAGAGGGGACAGGTGGGCAGCAAAGGTTGTTTTAGGTTTATAATTTATTGTCATTATTTTTATTATATGCCTTTTAGACAGTGTGTTCATTTCTAACAGCACAACTAGTAGGTGGTGGTTTTTGTTTGTTTGTTTTTTGTGTTTTTTTTGAACGGAGATAAACCCTCCTATCGTGTGTCATACTGACCTGGAACTAACAGCAGCCCTTCTGCCTCACCTTCCGGAGTTCTGGGACTTCAGTGGGGAACAGTCCCATTTGACTCTACTTTGGTGGTTAGGATTGAACTCAGGGCATCATGCCTTCCCCGCCCCAAGACTGATTTTTTTTTTTAAACTGATTTCACTTAGGCAGAAAGAAGAAGTCTTGCTAACATGAAGATTCAGTAGAATATAACAGAAAGAGGATTAAAATGCAAGTCACCTGAGTCCCTTTAAAACAGTGGTCTGAGTGAGGTTCACAGCCGGCATCCCGTAGCTACTGTATAACACAAGCTCCGTAGCTCTCCCCAGCTCACTGGCTCACAGGACCTCGGGACTAGCTGTGAATCTCCAGGATGTGCTCATGAGTTCTAGCATTTAGAAGGATGCTGGTTTTCTGAGAAATTCTTCGGCTATACTTGGAACTTTCAGGATGTAAACATATTTTAACCAGATAATTGTTCACTTAAATGCATTGTCAGTACCGCCCTTCCAGATGTTACAATTCAGAGCAGTGAGCTGATGAGCGGCAGCATGGACAAAGGCACCCTGGGGTCGGGGTCCAAGAACAACATCTTCTACATCTTGCTGCGAGACTGGGGGCAGAATGAGGCTGCCGATGCCATGTCTCGGCTTGCCAGGCTGGCTCCCGTCTACCTATGTGAGTATCTCAGCAGCTCCGTGTTTCGTGTAATGCTGTAGTAGGCAAAGTCTTAGTGTTTTAGGACAGTGTGTTGTTTCACTGTTTCATTCCCACACCCAAACCGGACAAAGTATGCTAAATCATTTGTATATTTATCAGTGACTTTGGCTCACTACTGACAAGTTGGTAGATTTGAGTTTGATTTTCATTTTTTCTAATCAGAATCTATGGTAGCTTCCTGTTGTCTGTGAAAGGGTATATTGCATAAAAAGATCTTTGTGGGCTGCTTCCCAATTACCTAGAGAAACTCTCAGGCTCTGAAATTTAAATGAAATTTATGCCCTGGCAATGCTAAAGCATGCGTGGGTAGTCTGTATATGGCGGTTCTGTTGAATTTGGTCCATATTGGGCTGATGAGGACAACTGACCAGGTCTCTTCCTCCTGTAACCTCTGGGCCTCCCATAATTGATTCCAACCAGATGATTCAGTATTGCCCCTCTGTGCTTACATGGCTCTTTCCTTTGCTTGCTCATATTTTGAGGATAGCATATATCAAGAGATTTTTGCATGATTCCCAAAATCGAGTTTTGTTGTCTGTGTGTCTATCTGTCTGTCTGTCTGTGAGTATGGGTACACTGATACCACAGCATAAGTGTGGAGATCAGAGTACAACTTGTAGGAGTCTCTCCTTCTACCACATGGGTCTTAAGGATCAGACTCTGGTATCAGGCATGGTGGCAAGCACATTTACCCACTGAGCCATCTTGCCAACCATAAAATTGTAATTCTCATATTTGACTAATTCTTTGCCTGGATGGAAAATTTTAGACTGCATATTTTACCTCAGAAACCCCTCAGTATTTTTCTGTTCTGTTGCAGCTTCTAGAGGTGCTGTGGAAAGGGTGCAGCCATTTCTATCCCCATAATATTTTAAATCTTTTTTTCCCATCTTGGAGGCCGTACTATGTCTTATGTTTAGTATTGTTGGAAACGGTCACAGTGAAGCCCTGGTGTAGGCTCTTTACTCTCTTGTGCTAATCACTCAGTTAGCTCCTATAACTTTGCAGTAGTGTCTTTTCTGTCTGCAATTTCATCATTATTTCTTTGATAATTTTATCTTCATTCTTTCTGTTGGAACTTGTGTTGATTGCATTTCCAGTTACTGGATCAATTCTGTTTTTCTTTTTTTTTTTTTTTCTTAAAATCGTTGTCTTTATTCTCAATTCTTTTTGTCTTTTATCATTTCTGTTGATTTTAAATGTTTTATTTGGTAAGTCTTAGATTTCTGACAAAATGATTATTTGCAGATAAGATTATCTTTTTGGGATTTTTCTAACTTCCTCTGTTTTTGTTTGTTTTTGAGACACGATCTCATTAGGTAGTCCCACTGGCCTGGAAATGAGTCTGTAGACCAGGCTGGCCTCAAGCTCACGGGTATCTGCCCATCTCTGCCTCCCATGCACTGGAATTAGGGGTGTACCATCACGCCTGGCATGAGTTGCCTCACTTTGATCTCTGGATTTGACTTTGGTTGCTCTGAAGGAATTTTACTGAGTATTTTTATATTTGCTCCCTTAATTTTCCCTAACCTTTTCTCTTTAATTTATGGTGTCATATTTCATGTTAAAACTGCCCTAAAGGGTGGAGAGATGGCGCAGAGGTCCTGAGTTCGATTCCCAGCAACCACATAGTGTCTCACAACCATCTGTGATGAGATCTGGTGCCCTCTTCTGGCATGCAAGCATACAGAACACTGTATCCATAATAAATAAATAAAATCTTTAGGGGCTGAGAGATGGCTCAGAGGTTAAGAGCACTGACTGTTCTTCCAGAGGTCCTGAGTTTGATTCCCAGCAACCACATGGTGTCTCACAACCATCTGTAATGAGATCTGGTGCCCTCTTCTGGCCTGCAGGGATGCAGGCAGATGCTGTATACATAATTAATAAATAAATCTTAAAAAAAATAAATAAATGAATAAAATCTTTAAAAAAAGAAAAACCTAAATCGCCCTAAAATCCACAAGATCCATATTGTTCCTTGGTTATTCATTCATCCGTGGGTGTGAGATACTCACCACTGACTGGAAATACAGCTCAGGTTTATTGTGCCCTAGGTTCCTTGGTTTGACCTGAGAGCCAATCTTCTCACGCCAGGGCCACCACCTATCCCCGTCAGTAACAGTTTTCTCTAGGGAGGCTTGATTTCTTCAGAGACATCCCTTCTAGTTTCAGCCTCCCCTGGGGATAGAGACATGGAAGCTGGTCAAGGAGGGGGCTCAGGACCCCCCCATCATTAAACTGCACAGATGGTTGTCATCTTATCTGGCTGTGACTGGTATTCTCAAATCCAGAGTTCTTAGTTCAGTTGCCATCTTCCTTCCAAAGAAAACCTTTTCTCACACCCATTCTCTGTGTCTCCCAGTACATTCATCTCCATGTCTGCAGAAACTAGCGACCTCACTTCCACCCAAAGACACTGTAAGGGCCTCTTCTTTCCCTGGCAACCAAGACTGGACACTCAGCCACCCACTTCTTCATATGTGCAGCTTATGCCTAGTCGAACAGGGATGACATTTATGTTTGCCTTTTTTCCCTATTGTAGACTAAACCCAGAGTCACATAGTGCTCTCTCCCCACTGAGTTCAGCCATTCTCCTTGGTGATTTCTGAGAGGAGGGCAGGCAGCAGGGATGAGCTCTGCCTGACAGCTTGACTGATCATGGTTGTCACTCTTATGCTCTGCCTGCCAATTTCCCTCAGCTAACCGTGGGTTCTCCATCGGGATTGGTGATGTCACACCCGGCCAGGGACTGCTCAAGGCCAAGTATGAGCTACTAAATGCTGGCTACAAGAAATGCGATGAATACATTGAAGCCCTGAACACTGGCAAACTGCAGCAGCAGCCAGGCTGTACTGCTGAGGAGACACTAGAGGTGAGGTGCCCTCCAGATCGGCATGGTCAGTTGTCCTGCTTACAGTGTGTTTGGGACAGGCTAAAAGCCATGAAGAGAAGGTGGCAGACAAGCAAGACAATAATGGGACAATTCTTGTCCCATTCCTGGCATGTGTTCTTGTTTGGCAAGGTGGGGCCTTTGCTCTTTGAGCTTTCACACTCTGGTGTGAAAACATGGGTTCATTTGACATCATGGGGCTGTGCTTCACTGGGGCTGCTCTGACTCTCCCTCTCCACAGCCTCTTTCTTCCATAGATACACCACACCAAAGCTCAGGACCATGACTTGGGTACATGATAAGAAATATTCGTGTTGGGTTGTTTCACACACAGCCCACAGCCTCCTCATGTTTAAAGCCACATGTCTGAGTGTATCAAAATCTGTTCCTCTCTTCTAGCAGCCTGAAATTCAAAAGCAAATGGACCAGGACTTGGGGCACTGGGCATTTGTTTTGTTCTGTTTCACGATGGTTTCACTCAGTAGCTCAGGCCACAAATTCAAGGTCTTTTGCCCTCAGACTCTAGTCTAGGATTTGTTACCATACCTTGCTTTCTTCTGCCTTCTCCGTGGGCTGTGTCTTGTACCTTCACCTCCCTATAGTATGGAAGATAGGCCCTTGAAGCATTAAGTGTTCCCAGCTGTGTGGGGTGGCACACACCTGTAACTCAACCACCTGGTACCCAAGGCACAGTGATACAAAGTTCAAAGCAAGTATTTTGTTTTCTCTTCAAATCATATAACTAATTTTCTAAAAAGGGTTCAAAACCAGGTCAGGCTAATAAGAGGTGGGAAGATGAAGAGATCTTTCTTTCCATGAGGGTTTTTAAAGATAGGATTTATGTAACCCAGTCTCTGATTCAGAATCCTGCCACGGTATCCTGAGTGCTGCTGTATTAATCCCCTAGAAGGCAGCTCCTTTTTTTTTGTCTTCCTGAGTTTAGACAGAGAGGTGAGAGGAGGCTCCTCACTGTACCCACCTAAATAAATTGAGGCCTCAATAGGACCACGACATCTAGAGGGCTCAGCACCTCAAATTGTGAGCTGTGTCTGTGCTCACAGGTCAGGGTGGTCCTGGAGTCATCTTGTCCCATTCTCTGCTCATGCAGATTGAAAGCACGCTCGGTGAGGATGGGTAGAGACAGACTGTACAGCAGAGTGAGCAGTTCTCCTTCACATGAGCATCGAGCATTTACATGTGTGCATGCACACATGACTGGATGTCCATCTGCTCTCACATACACAGCAATACACAAGTCATGGACATCTGCTTCATGAGCAATTTGAAATATTTCTTAGGAGTTTGTTACATGCTGCGATTCACACTCTTCCAGGACCTAGGGGAAGAATGGCCTTAGTGCAGCTTGGGTTTTTTGATTGTCAGGTTCTGGAAACTTCGTTGATTGGAAATCTGACATCCTGATGAAACGGTCTCGAATGTCAGATTGAAGGTTAGTGATCTGCGGAGCAGAGTGTGACTCCTGAAGGACTGTATTTCCTTCCCTCTCTGCCCCTCCCCTCAGGCCCTGATCCTGAAGGAGCTGTCTGTGATCAGGGACCATGCTGGCAGTGCCTGCCTCCGAGAACTGGACAAGAGCAACAGCCCCCTCACCATGGCCCTGTGTGGCTCCAAAGGTGAGCTAAGCCCTCAGGGTTGGCTGTTTGTGTGCCCTGCCAGGGGCTTGTCTCTAGAACACAACTTTGGTGGTTGTATCTTCATAGAGGCAATTCATTTCTTCAAGTGCCTGTCTCTAAATCATGGAAGACTGAGCTTTTGTTTGATTTGGGTTGGGAAGACAGTAGTTGGGAATGTGAAGGAGTTTCTGAGTTTGAAGGTGCTTTGACTAAATTTGGTGTTAAAAAGAAAGCTGGGAATTTTTAGTAATAGATTTAATGATGTGGCAATCTTTTTTCTTTTCTCGTGTGCTGAGGATCAAACCTCACCCCTCTTAGGCAAGTGCTCTACCACTGAGTTATGGTGCTAGCTTAGATGTGGCAAAATTCTTTAATTTCATATTTACTCAGACCCTTATAACATTGCTCAAACTCAGAACCTCAGGGCTTCTATTACTGTGGGTTTTTATTCATCATGAAATACAATTCCAGCTCTCTAACTTGAATGCCCTTTGCCCATTGCTCTACTTCCTGTTCCTGGCGCTCACCTAGGGTCCCCCTCCTCTACCTTTGCTTCTCTCTCACTCTTCCACACACATTCACACTCCTTCTCCCCTTCCTCCTCTCTATGCAGACCCCATGTCCAGAGGCCAATCTGACGTCATCTGAATGACTCCAGTGGACCTTCCCTCCACCCCACACATGCACATGTCCCTCAGCCCTGTCCTTGTTCCAGCTCTGTTACTGTCATTCTGTCCTTCAGTCACCTTGGACTGGTTGTGCTGTGTCGCATTCTATTTTATGCCTCTGTTCTGCTTGGCTTCTGTTATTGCTTCCAGTACAGTTTTCCATTTCTGATCTGTTCCCAGGCTCCTTCATTAACATATCACAGATGATCGCCTGTGTGGGACAGCAAGCCATCAGTGGCTCCCGGGTTCCAGATGGCTTTGAAAACAGATCTTTGCCTCACTTTGAGAAACATTCTAAGGTAAATGGCAGTAGAAGCTTCACAGTCTTTTAGTCTAGATTGTCCCTTGAGGGCTTATCATTCATCTGATATTTTCACTTGGTGTTTACGTAGAATGTGTTGCTGTGGCATTGAGTTGCATTTCACGTCAGTCTTGCCCCACTGAGATGCCTGTTCAGTGAGTGCTGGTGTGTCAGAGCTGCAGTCTAATTTACATTTTCAGTGCCTCTAGCTACAGCAGGTTCTGGTTTGGAGATGGGCGGGGCCTGCCCACAATAAGGATGTCTTGAAGATAATGGCTTCCCTGGGAATGGGTTGGATGCCCTCTGAGGCTCTTGGCACTTCTGGAATAGCAGCTCCAACTCAGGTTTTCCTCTTCTTAGCCTCTAACCTGCACCAGCACTCTAGCAAAGATGGTGTGCCTAAATTATTTCTCCTATAGGCAAGGGCATAGGGCACTTGCCAGTTCTTGCGTCACTGGCTGGGTATGTGTGTAGCCTCCTGGGGACATTTTCTTATGTGGATGGATTTTAAAATTTTGGGGCCTTGAACCTTGTTTGATTTTCTTTTTTTCCCTACCTCTCTTTAGCTCCCTGCTGCCAAAGGCTTTGTGGCCAATAGCTTTTATTCTGGTTTAACACCTACTGAGTTTTTCTTCCACACAATGGCTGGTCGGGAAGGTCTTGTAGACACTGCTGTAAAGACCGCAGAAACAGGATACATGCAGGTAAGTTGGGGAAGTATCATTAGCAACAGAACAATAGCACTGTGTGAATGTGAGCCAGTGAGCCGCACCTGCGCCCTCTGTTCATGCCTTCTTGCGTGCGTGTCAATGTGCATGCGCACGTCCTTGTATGCGTGGCTGCATTCATGTGTGCATATGTGCGTTGGTGTGTGTTTTGTATAAGAGCTGTGATTTGCCCCTTCTTGGTATTAAAAGGTAACATTTAGACTTGTTGGTGCTCTGGAACTTAAGAAACAAACAAAATGGTAGCCCAGCACAGATTATCCTGTGTGCTCTGAAAGGCAGAGACCGGATTAAAGTTCCAGGTGACTAAGTCCCCTAGAGGCAAATGCTGAGCTCATAGCCTTGAACTTACCATTGAGCCTCTGTGAGCTGTTTCCTAGCATGGCTGGGGAGTGGGGTGGTCACTGCCTGCTAGTTACTGAGAGGTTTCTGATGCTCATCACTGTTTAGGTCTCATTATTCATCCTTTTCATTACTCCCAGGATTACAGCTTCAGGGTGACATGGCTGACCTAGATGGGGGTTCTTTGCTACACTTACAAATGGCTGTAAAACTTGACCCTCTGTGTCCCCTTTAAGGTTGCAGCTGAGGATTTCTTTCCAGACCCCATGATCATTTCCATTCTCTGATACAAGCTCTCTGTGTTTGCAAAAAAAAAAAAAAAAAAAAAAAAAAAAAAAAATCTGTGTTTGTTTCTGTTGCTGGTACGGCTCAAACAGGCTCACATTCATACCCTAATGTTAGGCCAGTGTGTTAACTGCTGAACACAGTCCTAGCCCCTCGAAATTGGTCTTGTTTTTGATGGTTTATGATTCCTGTTAAAGATGACAGACCACATTGTTGGGTCACATGCTTGATACAGGTTTGTGTCCTGTCTGTCCCCTCTGGAAATGTGGTCCTAGCAGACTACATAACAAAGATTTAATGATCCAGTGAGTCAGACAGAGGTGATGACGGTGAGGTAGTGGTCAGAGACACTCGTTCCAGACAGCACCCTGTGTGCCTCGTTATCACCTCACACTGTAGTCTTCTGCTGGGAATGCCCTTTGGTTTCCAGGTATGCCGCTTTTGTCAGATACCCAGTGATCTGTGAGTGCTTTTTCCACTCATGTGAGGAGCTCTGACTTAGGGTGTTGACATGAACAGTGTGAATTTCCAAGAGCTCCGTGTTAACCTAGGAGTGGGTTTTGGCAAGGGCAAGTATGTTTTCTAAGGTTTCTCTCATTCTCTAGTCCACAGTCACACTGCTGGTTGGTGCTGGAGGATTTTCCCAAGCATAGTTGAGAAATGGTTGTTACCTTCATTCAGAGTCTGTTGCCCTGCTTCCTCCTCTGTCCCAAAAGAGAGCTTGTATCTGGTTCTCTGTGGAACCTGGCATGAATGTGCATAAAAACTAGTTTGTACCTAGGGAGCTGGGTGGGAAGGCTGAGGGAAGGCAGCTGAGGAAACAGAGTTCTTGGGGCTGGGGAGGTTTCTGATGCAGGGAGACTTGACAAGGGTAAGACTGGAGGTCGGAGCACTGCACAGGCTAGTGAGGCATTTGCGGGCCTGCTGTTCTCAGGCAAGGGAGGGGCTCTTCAGGGATTACTAATAAGGTGCTGTTGATGTAACTAAAGTACTTGTCACTTAGAGCTGGGGATGTGGCTAGGGGACAGAGCGCTTACCTAGCACACACAAGGCCCTGGTTCATCTGTAGCACCACGAAAAGTAAACGAACAAATAAATGACCTATAACCTTGAAATTTTGAATGGTAAGTCTGATTGTGTGTTACGAAGCAATCTTGCCCGCGCAGCTGAACTTCCTCCTCTTCCTGTAGAGAAGGCTGGTCAAATCCCTGGAAGACCTCTGCTCCCAGTATGATCTGACAGTGCGGAGCTCCACTGGTGACATCATCCAGTTCATCTACGGAGGAGATGGCTTAGATCCTGCCGCCATGGAGGGCAAAGATGAGCCTCTGGAGTTTAAAAGGGTTCTGGACAACATCAAAGTGAGATGCAGCATTCTCTTGAGGGGTACAGTTCTGGGGGGCTTTGTCATAGGTGTTGGTCCTGTTTGAAGTACCACACTTCCCACTCAATCATCTCTGCCTCCTTACTAGATTAGTACCTTGCTACTTTTAGTTACTCTGTCTCTTTTCATTCGCTAGTCTATTAGTCCATATCAGATGCCAGTGGAACAGGCGCTGGCTCTTTTCCTGGAGTGGCATGGACTAGAGACAAGCTTTATAAAGAATGGGTGTCGGACAGAAGGCTCATTTCATAGCCTGGAGCCAGAAATATGATTTGGAACCACTCTTTTTTGAAGAGTAATTGAAAAGTATTTACTTGGATATCTGTTTAGTACCTTTTTTTTTTTTTTTTTTTGGTTTTTCAAGACAGGGTTTCTCTGTGGCTTTGGAGCCTGTCCTGGAACTAGCTCTTGTAGACCAGGCTGGCCTCAAACTCACAAAGATTCGCCTGCCTCTGCCTCCCGAGTGCTGGGATTAAAGGCGTGCGCCACCACTGCCCGGCCTGTTGAGTACCTTTTGACCAAGCTCTTTCAGTAGTAGAAGGTGCTTCCACTAAGGTGTATTTTTGCAGTTGTTTCTAGTAGTTGGAAACCACCAGCCAGAAACCATTAAAACTTTGAGGAAAGCCGGAGCTTGAGGAATACGGTTGCTCCTCCGCTCTGGAGACGCTTAGCTGGCTGCTTTTTGTAGTGCTGAGGTTGAGGCAAGGGTTCTGCTATGAGCAACACCTTGATTCTTTGTTACTCTTTTACTTCGTGTTTTCAGGCAGGGTCTTGCTCAGCTGCCCAAACTGGCCTTGATTATGTTCTGAATCCAGGCACTTTTAACTTCTGATCTATGTTCCTGGGCCTTCCAAGTAGCTAACCTTACAGGGTGGGCCATGAGGTCTAACTTCAGCAGTGTACATTTATGATATAATTCTGGGGTGGAATTGAGTTGTGAAGTAATAGGTCCAAACTTATGAATTAGAGTGGAACTCTTTAAATAAGGTGGGGATTCCTGACTGGACATGATAGTGCATGCCTGTAATCCTGTCCTTTGAAAGGGAGGAAGATCAGGAGTTAAAGGCCACCTTCCACTATATAGTGAGCTTGAGGCCAGCCTGAGCTACCCGATACCATCTCAGACAAACATGACAACATATCAGTTTATCATTTTCACATGAGAACTGGAGTCTAGAGTTTGTTAGCAAAGAGTCACAGGTTGCTAAAACTTCACTGAGTTGTTTTGTTTTATGTCTGTCTAGTAAGTTCCTCCTCCTAGTGCTCCCCTCTCCCTCACCAGGCATTCTTTCTGTGCTCAGGCGGTGTTTCCATGTCAGAACGAACCTGCTCTCAGTAAGAACGAGCTCACCTTGACCACTGAGGCCATCATGAAGAAGAACGACTTCCTTTGCTGCCAGGACAGCTTTCTGCAGGTAAGCTCTGCCTGCCCAGTGGTGCTGAGAATGTGATCTGACAGGTGCTCCCCACTGCATTCCGTAAACTATGCGATTTTTGTTGTGTCCTGGACAGTACCTCACTAGCCAGCATGAAGAACTAATGTTTTGTCTTCCTATTAGAAAAAGAACCTGGAGTATTGGTCTGTGTGAGCCCTGTCACTAGTCCCAGGTCTACTGTTCAGTCATCTACAGCCATTCTGAGTATCTGTCATTAGGGACTGCCAGGTCTACTGTTCAGTCATCTACAGCCATCCTGAGTATCTGTCATTAGGGACTGCCAGGTCTACTGTTCAGTCATCTACAGCCATTCTGAGTATCTGTCATTAGGGACTGCCAGGTCTACTGTTCAGTCATCTACAGCCATTCTGAGTATCTGTCATTAGGGACTGCCAGGTCTACTGTTCAATCATCTACAGCCATTCTGAGTATCTGTCATTAGGGACTGCCAGGACTGCCGTGTGTCCAGACTGCAGTGCTCTCCATCACAGATCAGAAACAAATTGTGTTGTCTTCCCATTCTTCTTTGGGGACCTTCTTCATGGCTTGCCTTGAGAGTTTTGTTGGTTTGCCTTTTGTTTTTCACTGGGTGGGTCCTGGGAATTGAACCTGGATCCTCCGGAAAGAGTAACCAGTGTTCTTAATTGCTGAGCCATCTCTCCATCTATTTCTGAGACTTTAAATCTTACAATTTAAAAAAAAAAACTTTCTTAAATGAAATCATTTCTATCTAGAAAAATGTTTGAACTGCAGTGATACCCTCCATGCCTCATTTCTTCTCGATATAAAGAACAAGTTGAGCAAGGTGTGGTGTCATATGCCTTAAGTTCCAGCACTGGGAGGCAGGGATAGGTGGATCTTGGTGAGTTCAAGGCCAGCCTAGTCTACAAAGTAAGTTTGAGATCAACCAGAGCTGTTGAACAGAGAAGCCCTGTCTTAGGGGAGGAAAAAAAACGTGTTTACTAGCCTAATCAATTTTACAATTTTGTTTTGTTTTGTTTTTGTTTTTCGAGACAGGGTTTCTCTGTAGCTTTGGAGCCTGTCCTTGTAGACCAGGCTGGCCTCAAACTCACAGAGATCCGCCTGCCTCTGCCTCCCGAGTGCTGGGATTAAAGGTGTGCGCCACCGCCTGGCGACTAGCCTGACCAAACATGAGAACCAGTAACCGAGTAACCATAGGAAAGAGTGATGTTTAGAGTGAGTGATCATGCTTGCTTCCAAAAAAACCTTCACAGCGGAGTCATACATGTTCTGAGTGTGGAAATGTGTGCCTCATAGGGTCCCCAGAACTACACTGAGTTCCTACTGTAGTTCCCAGAACTACATAGCCTTGTGGCCAAGATAAGGGCCCAAGGTAACTCAGGAAAAGTTTGGCTAATGAGGTTTAATAAGCAGAGGGTCAGTTTCCCCAGAGTTAAAGGCTCCTTACAAGCACTGTATAAGAGAACCAACACCCTCATTGCATCCTTGCTGCTGTGTATTTAGTAGTTGCTAAGATATGGTTCACTCTGTCCATTGTTGGAAGTTACAAAATGATTGTGCTGTCCAAATTATTGAGAACCATATAATTGATGTGTGTTGTATGATCTTTTCAGGAAATAAAAACATTCATTAAAGGGGTGTCTGAGAAGATCAAGAAAACCAGAGATAAATATGGCATCAATGATAACGGCACAACAGAGGTACAGCCTTCCCAGACTTGTTGGGACACAGTGTTTCACTGATGCTGCTAGTTTTGACTGTGCACTTGGCTTTGTCCTTCCAGCCTCGTGTGCTGTACCAGTTGGACCGTATCACTCCCACCCAAATAGAGAAGTTTCTGGAGACCTGCAGGGACAAGTACATGAGGTAGGCATGCTAATTGTCCTAGACTCCCAGGCATCCATGCAGGACTCCTGTGCCTGGGATATTCTCACTGGTTCAGCATCCTGGCTGGCCTGGTTTCATCTCTGTTGATGTGATAAAATTCTCTAACTAAAAGCAGCTTAGAGAAGGAAGAATTGATTTTTGCCTCACAGTTCCAGATTAGAGTCTATTTGGGGGAAGTCAAGGCAAGAGCTCACACCTAGTCACAGCACACTGACACTCAGGAGCACAAAGAAACAAACACACCCATGCAGCCTACTTGCCTCTGCTGACACTCTAGCTTTATTGCCTGTTACACAGGTCAGGCCCCAGCCAATGGAATGATTTTGCCCATTTTACGTTGAGTCTTCTCATCTCAATTAAGAATCTATAAAAAGGACTTACAAACGTATTTCCTGAATGTCTTTTCCCATAAAAAATCTCATGATCTGTGTGGCAGATTTCAGCTTTCTGACCTCTTTAATATCCAGTAAGAGCAGATCACTTCAAATTGTTCTACACAGTGGAACCAGCCCTCTATAAATCATCTGCTGACCCCACAGAATTTAGTCATATTGTCTGCCACTCTGTCTCTCCTGCCCAATGGCACTTGTTCCTAGTCTGTGCAAGCCTGTACCTCTGGCACAGACATTGCCTGGCTGATTGCTGTTTGTATCCTAAACCCAACAGAATCTATATGTTTTCTTTTAAGAGGCAGTAACTTGAAGCCTGAATGAAACAATTTTGCTGCCCTTTTCTCTGTTGCATCCTATTCTCTTCTGTGTCTTTTTCTTCTAGGGCACAGATGGAGCCAGGCTCTGCAGTGGGTGCACTCTGTGCCCAGAGCATTGGTGAGCCAGGCACCCAAATGACCTTGAAGACTTTCCACTTTGCTGGGGTAGCCTCAATGAACATCACACTGGGTGTGCCACGGATCAAAGAGATCATCAATGCTTCCAAAGCTATCAGGTAGCTGCTCCTTGGCTTGTTTCTTGAAGACCAGTGGTCCTTGTCCTCCTGAATTCCTGTTTTTTGTTAATAGGTTAGTGTCTGGTGTTCAGAGGGCAGGTTTTCTGTGTTGATGAGTGTTTGGATTTATAGAAAGTCACCCAAGTAAAAACTGAATATAGTCGAAATGGAATCTGTGATCTTATTTATTTTTGTTTTTTAAAGATTTGTTTATTTCATATATATGAGTGCTCTATCTGCATGTAGGCCTTTAAGCCAGAAGAAGGCATCAGAGCCCACTAGAGATGGTTGCCAGCCACTTTGTAGTTGCTGGGAATTGAACTCAGAACCTCTGTAAGAATAGCCAGTGCTTTCATCCAAGGAACCATCTCTCCCACCCCGTTTTGATTTTTTTTTTTTATGGTTCCTAGTTACATGGAAGGGAAAATATTAAACTAGCTAGCAATATTGAGCACTAGGTCAGTAGACATTTCATATTTCATCCCTTTGGTGCAATTACTCCATGTCTACATAGCTTTGATTGGTTTTTCTCCTCCTTGGTTTGTAGTCATTTTCTGTAAGCCCTAAGTGATTCTCTGTCAGGTTTTCAACAGACCAGAGACTAGAAGAACTAGATATACATCATGTTTTTAGGGGTAAAAATCGTTCTGCCTATTCTCTTAAGTTTTGTAGAAGAATAACACCAGATAATAAGTCGCTGCACCTGGGGAAGCAGCTGTGGCTATCCAGGTGACTGGAGGTCTGCTTGCCTCCAGCAGGCTGCTCAGATCTGTCCCAAGTGCCTGTGTTGATAGGTTACTGTCATGAAGACAGAAGGGGACAGTGGTAGTCAGAGGACCAGAGGGAGGTGGACTATATGAGGAGTTAGGTAGCTTGGGAGCAGAGAGAACTAAGAGGGAGGGCTCCCTCCAGCAGGAAAATCTGTTCAATCTTCTCCTGGTTGGAGTGGGCCTGGGTCTCCTGAAACTAGTCTTAGTGAGAGGCCTGTGAAGTCCTTTGTTGAAGAGCTCCCCGGTGTGAGTTTTCATGAAGGGCTCAGGCCTGTGAGTGGCACTCAGACGTCATAGCAGTTCACTGCACATAGCCCCTTCCTTGTATGCTGATCCTTTCTCCTTGCAGCACTCCCATTATCACAGCACAGCTAGACAAGGATGACGATGCAGATTACGCACGCCTGGTGAAAGGGAGAATTGAGAAAACCCTCCTGGGAGAGGTAAAGAATCCCTTTTGTTAACAAGAAAATGTTAAGCTTCCTTTCAGCAATGTTGAGGAAGTGCAAAAGCAGCTGTGGATGGGGCCTGCAGCAGCGTCCATGTGCCTTGGAGGGGAGTGTGTCTGCAGGCCTGGGATGGGGGGGGCACGAGAGTGGAGACTAATGCTTTGCTCTTTTGCCATGGCAGATCTCAGAGTATATTGAAGAAGTGTTTCTTCCTGATGACTGCTTTATTCTTGTCAAGCTCTCCCTGGAACGGATTCGACTTCTCAGACTGGAGGTGAGCCAGAGAGGCAACCTGTGGAGGACATGATCCCATGGGTCCTGAGACAGGTGCTGATAAACCAGGGTTAATGGGCAGCAGACAAAGAAGCAGTGTAAAGATTTTGGCTGGTCTGTGTTGTTGGTCACCCCATTAACTGTCATGTCCTTCTGAGTTGACCCTGATGCAGAAAGACTTGACCATCATAAGAAACTAATTGACTTGGTGTGGGTATGATCTACATTTTTCGGTTTATCATCACAGGGTGTTAGGATATTTGATCTCTGTCCATCTTTATGTGCTGTGTCAGGAGCCTGGCCAGCTCTGCTTTATGCACTTGTGCCCCCCCAATAGCTCTTGACTGGTTTGTAATATTTTCAATTACTGGATTAACCTGTCCCCTCAGACTTGTATTTGTGGTGATAAGAGAAAAGTTGACTGAGAACCATATAACTGGGGGTCAGCAGAGGTGGGTAGGAATTGCTGGCTGAGAACTGTCACTTTCCTCTTGCTCTCTAATCCTTAAGCCAGTCTTAGCCTTGCAAAACTCTGGAAGCCATTCTCAAGTGCCACAGTCTTGTGGTTCCCACATGACAGTCAAGTCTATCTTGCTGTGGGCCTTGTGACACAGTTGATGTACAGGCATTGATGTAGCTTGTTAGAGGAATTTCCTTGCTTGTACAAGGTCTTAGGTTTATCTAGGGACCAGATAAAAAGAAAGAAAAAATGAAGAATTCAGTTACATCTGGGAGCGTAGCACACAGACAGCAACCTTTAGTCCTTCTGGCCTCCATTGTCCAGGCAGCCCAGGTTCTCTGTGGGCTCTGTTTGTTGTCATTGGCTGGGCGTGCGTACATTTCCAGTGAGGAATAAACTGATATTCATGAATCAAGCACATATATTGAACATAAATATGTAGCATATCAAAATGTTGTGGTATTGGAGAGTTGGCTGAGCAGTTAAGAGCACTACTTACTGCTCTTCCAAGAGACAAAAGTTCTGTTCCAGCCCCACATAGAGTAGCTTACAACCTCCTGTACTCCAGCCAGAGGATCTGCCCCCTTCCTCCTGTCTTCCTGTGTACCTACACAGGTGATACACATCCACACAGACAAACACACATACACATGAATCAAAAGAAAAGTAAACTTTGTGATAGAGGAGGTGGCACAAACATGATTACCAAGACTTCTTCAAGAACCATCATCATGAGCGAGGCAGAGGCAGGCAGATCTCTGAGTTCTAGGACAACCAGAGCTACACAGAGAGATCCTATGGTTGGGGAGGAGGGAAGCCATCATGACATCAAGGATAAAAGCCATTGACACGGAAGTCTGCAGGTGTCTGTTGGTAATGCCCCTGGCATTTTGCAGGTGAATGCTGAGACAGTGCGGTACTCCATCTGCACATCCAAGCTCCGAGTGAAACCTGGGGATGTGGCTGTCCATGGTGAGGCTGTAGTGTGTGTCACCCCCAGGGAAAACAGCAAGAGCTCCATGTATTATGTGCTACAGTTCCTGAAAGAGGATCTACCCAAGGTGAGGCAAAGAGTCCCCCTGTGGAGAGAAAGTTGTGAGTGGGCTTGGGGACCAGGTCACTACAGAGACCAAGGATGACACCCCAGTACTTCATGATCATATACCCATGGAGTCAATCTGGTTCTTGGTTCTTATTGGTATGGGGGCTTTGGAAGTGGGAGTTGACTCCTCTCTGCTTCCAGGTTGTAAGGGTCAAACTCGGGTTATCAGGCTTGCTGGCAGGCTCCTGTATCAACTGTGCCCTCAGCCAGCTTTTAGACCTAGTTCTGAGACTGCAAGTCTGTCTGACTGTCTACTGTTTGCCCTCTCTTCAAGCTGACTGTAGGTTGAGGCACAGTCCTCTGTACCATCTGTCTCCTAACCTCAGCAGTACCTGGGCACTCCTGGAGTACGCACACTGCTGGTGACAATGGGACTTAGAATGGCGTGAACTTGGTTACCGGCCCATTCTTCAGTCCTGTTTCTGAGGTTCCTGGTAGGGACTTAGAGGTTACAACATCTTAAGCATTCTGTGTTGAATGTAGGTGGTGGTACAGGGCATCCCAGAGGTGTCCAGAGCTGTCATCCACATCGATGAGCAGAGCGGGAAGGAGAAGTTCAAGCTTCTAGTAGAAGGTGACAACCTGCGGGCAGTTATGGCCACCCATGGTGTGAAAGGCACCCGGACCACTTCCAATAACACCTATGAGGTACCATCGCATCTGTATCCTCAGCCAATGCCCAGAAGTTTCCTGTCCCTGGTATTTGCTCTCTCTTTCCCCAACAATTACACAGCAATCTGTTTTGGCAAATCTAGCAGTATGTGCTTATTGTTTGTCAGACAGTCCCCAGAAGGGGCTGCCACCACTCACTCCGAGCTCTCTCTAGGTGGAGAAGACTCTGGGCATTGAGGCTGCCCGGACAACCATCATCAACGAGATCCAGTACACGATGGTCAACCATGGCATGAGCATCGACAGGAGGCACGTGATGCTGCTCTCCGACCTGATGACCTACAAGGTGAGAGAAAGGAGGCTCTGGATTTTCAGGGGTCTTGAAATCCACTGTCTGGCAAACAGAGCCAGAGAGCATGTGTAGCATATAAAACACACTTCTGTGAGGACTGACCTGGACAGGAAGTAAGGTCACCACCAAAAGGCCCATGTGTGCTGATGAGACCAGGTGTTTTGGTAAATTCTCAGTATGAGAATTTCAACACTGGCAGTCATTAGAGGAGAAAAGCTTCAACATGGGTTGGCTTTTTTCCCCCTATGTCCTGAGCCCTTTATTTATTTATTCTTTCTGCTTTTTCTTTGTTTTGTTTTGTTTTGGTTTTGGTTTTCGAGGCAGGGTTTCTCTGTAGCTTTGGGGCCTGTCCTAGAACTAGCTCTTGTAGACCAGGCTGGCCTCGAACTCACAGAGATCCGCCTGCCTCTGCCTCCCAAGTGCTGGGATTAAAGGCGTGTGCCACCACCGCCAGGCCCATGTCCTGAGTCTTATTGTCCAGCCAAACTGGCCATTACCAAAACCAGGATGCCCAGGTGACTTGGGGTGTTGTTTCCCTAACCCATCCCAGTGCTGTTTCTGTAACCGTTTCCAGAGAGGAGGGTTGTAGCTCAGTGGTACAGTGCTTGCTAGCATGCATGGTTCCTGTGTTTGATCTCCACTGACGCAAGTGCAGAGTAAGTTACCTTGCTCTCAGGTGGGAGTGTCAGGGAAGCTGCTATGGGTGTTTGCTTCCTCCCCATATAGTACTGCATTGTGTTTACATGACTCTTTCCTGATAAGCCTCTACTGAAGTAGAGGAAATTGTGGAACCAGAGGTGTAGCTCAGACAGAGCAAAGTCATGGTAAATATCCCTGAGTTCCTGGGCTCATCTCCAGCCCTTCCATTTATGTGGAAGCCAGAGGTCAATCTTGGGTACTGTTCCTCGTGAGCCGTTGATTTTGTTTTCTCAAATGCTTTTATTAGCATCTAATAATTATGCATAACATGAATTTCATTATGACCTTTTCGTGTATGTATATACTGACATACTTTAGTCCCATTCACCTCCTGATACCCTCTCTTGTATACTTCCTACTCCCCTTATCCCTTCCTCTTCCTTCTAGTCCTTCTATTTTCAAGACTTTTTTCTTAATGACCCAATGAGTGTCATTAGGGCTGCTTATAAGGGCAAGGGTAAGGGAAAGGTTATTAACTGGAGCATGGGTATGTCACCGGTGTTTACATCATTGAAGACCATGTCTGACCCTGCTCTAACAACCACTGCCTGGCTATAAATCCTCGGGTGAGGCTTCGTGAAGTCCTCCTTCACATGATAAGATATTGACAGCACTGCTCCTGTGTGGTTCCTGTTTGTGCTTGGCACATTTCCTTGACTGGGATTACCTAAATTGTTTCAAGTATTAGCTTATTGATTGTAGGACAAAGAAGGAACCCCCTTTTTCAAACTCAGGTTCCTAATTCTGTGTGACACAGCGCCTGGGTACAATTGACAAGTGACAGACTCCTTGTCCTTGGGATCATCCCTGCCTCAGTGGCTATGAAGCTGCACTGAAAACCATCTGCTTTTAGTGGTGCCATGAATAGATGCTTGGCTGATCATACTGGTCCTGGAGTGGCTTAAGACTCATCTAACCTTCTTCCCTGGCACAGGGTGAAGTCCTGGGTATTACCAGGTTTGGCCTGGCCAAAATGAAGGAGAGCGTGTTGATGCTGGCCTCCTTTGAGAAGACAGCTGACCATCTCTTTGATGCTGCTTACTTTGGGCAGAAAGACTCCGTATGCGGTAGGTTTGCAGTGTTGAAAGCCTATGGCTTATAGAAAACAAATCTTTTGTCTTCAGAGTCCTGCTAAGGCACCCTGCCTTCCCTCTCCCCATTCTGTGAGCTACTTTCAGTATAGACAGTTCTTTTTTAAAAAAAAAATTTATTTTATTATTTTATGTTCATTGGTGTGAGGGTCAGATGCCCTGGAGCTGGAGTTACAGGCTGCTGTGAGCTACCATGTGGGTGCTGGGAATTGAACTCAGGACCTCTAGAAGAGCTGAACCATCTCTCCAGCCCCAGTGTAGGCAGTTCTTTAGTACCAAAAAGAAAATATAGACCCTGAGCCAGTGGGGGACCTTTTAGTCCTTGAAGCTATCCTTGGCCACATTGATGACAGCCTGCATGCTGTCCAGCATTGACAGAAGGAAGGCAGTGGAAGAGCCAGCAGGTGCAGCAGTAGAGTGGTCTGTGTTCCTGCCTCCTATAAGGCACTGAACATCATTTTAAGAGCCAAGGCGCCCAGAAAATGTGGAGACAGAGGTTGAAGATGGAGAGAGAGAGAGGTGATGGGAAATCTAGGTGTGGGAATGCACGCCTTTCATCCCAGGACCGAGGAGGCAGAGGGCAAGCAGATTTCTGTGAGTCGAACGCCAGCCTCTTCTGCATAGCAAGTTCCAGGCCACATCAGGAGAAGAAAAGTGAGGAGGGTTAGAACAGGAGAAGGCTATGTATAACCTTTGCAGCCTTGGCATAGCCTCTGTCCCCAACCCTACTTGGAAATGTCCCTAAACATGGAACACTCTAGCTTAACATTAACTCCCACTATGTATTGGATTTAGTTTGGTTTTTTACCTATCTTTCTGGAGTTGTTTTTGGCATCAACTTAGAATGCATCTTCCTCCTGCTTCCTTCCTGTGAAATCAGAGTCCTAGCATAGAGCCTTTTAAGGCTCGAAGGTCATGATTGCACACGCCTTTATTCCCAGCACTCTGGAGGCAGAGGTGGGCAGACCTCTGAGTTCCCAGGCGAGCCTGATCTACAGAAGGGAGTTCTAGGGCAGCCAGGACTACATAGAGAAACCCTGTCTCCAAAAACCAAACCAAAACAAAACAAAAAACAGACAGACAGTCTTGAAGTGGAGCCAGGAGAGGAGGAAATTCCTGTCCTTTCTGGAAGTTTGTGAATTTGCCTTCCAAGTGTTCTAATGGGCCTGCACTTTCAGCTGCATTGTCATCTTTTCTTCTGGGCACAAAGCTAAGGAAGGAAGGTAGCAAACGCCTCTCCTGATCATTTGCAGGATTCCTCCTGCCGAAGCAGTTCCCCAAAGGCTGTCTATCTCCTGCTTTTTGGCTCCTGTTAAAGTGAACTAACTGAGGCAGGTACTCTAGTTCCAGAGACAGTGTTCCTTGGCCATCCCCCTGGCATGTGCATGTCTGAAGGAAAGTGGTGAGCCAAGTTCAGTCAGGTGACGTGTGGTACAGCTGGTTCTCAGATCCCCAGTCTGCAGTCCTGTGCAACGTCCCCTCCACTCTGTAACCTCGATTCTGGCTGTTCCAGGTGTGTCTGAGTGCATCATCATGGGGATCCCAATGAACATCGGAACTGGGCTCTTTAAGCTGCTGCACAAGGCCAACAGGGACCCAAAACCACCCAGGAGGCCCCTGATCTTCGACACAAATGAATTCCACATCCCTCTTGTCACATAGTTTATGGCAGGAGGTCACCATTCCTGACCTTGGCTCCTTGTCCTGTCTGTTGCTAAATGGAAGAAGTTTGTATCCCTTGAACAGATGTCTGCATGACCTTAAATGGTGCACAGGACCAGACAAACACCATGGCCTCAGCAGGAACTCCTCGGATGGGGAACTGGGAGTCTACTTGTAACCTGACTTGTGGGGGTTCAGGATGGCTTCAGCCTGCTCAGTGCCTATTTCACCTCACTCTGTCCCTGCAGAGGACCCTAACGTGTACCCACTCCTGCCTGTGAGCCAGGTCTAGGCCCACAGAGGCCAGGGCACACTCCTGATTTCCCCTCCTTTGGCTGGACTTTACACTGATGTACTCATGTAAATACATTACTGTTATTTATTTGTTCTGTCTGAGAGAAATACACAGTGTTTGTTGTTATTTTACTTTGAAACCGGGAACTGTTGAACCAAGAAAACCAGCTTCAAAGCATTCCTGGAAAAGCCGCTAGGATGTAAGGTCTGGGTGGGATGGCTAGTTCCTGACTAGGTACAGTCTATTTGAATTTAACTGCCTGAAAAGCAAAGGAAATAGAAACTTCAGGTTTCCTAGCAATGTGAGTCATTTTTGAAGGGCTCTGTAGCCTGTGACTCTCAAGTGAAGACAGTCCAATGTCATTAACAGTCCTGAGGAAGAAGGGGTGATTCCTCTAAAGTCTCTTATGGACAGAGTCCTGGGCAAGGTACCTCTTAGTGACAGCAACACATTGCTTATCTGCTCCTAGTCCTGTAACAAATCTGGGCCTTGGTCAAGATACCAAGGTACTCATCAGAAATGTAAGTGCCTGATCTCTACCCTAAACTGAACTCTGAGTGAAGAGTGTGGGAATCTATCATCTGTGATTCCATAGCCAACCAGGTTTGGAATGGGTCAGTTTGATTTCATCTCTGGCAAAGGAGGAGGAGTATCTCTGATGGCGTCTGTCTAGCCCCTTGAAGGGATCAGTGGGGTTGGGCCTCAGACCCTGACACTTGCTGCTGGGACAACATCACTGAGGGAAAGGCAGAGTTTGTCATAGGCACAGTACTATGCTAACAGCATTGGATATTACTCAGTAGTTCAGATGGTCATACCCACTTTGATTTTGTCTCTATGTGGACCTAAGGAAAAGCAAGAGCAAGGTCCTTAGATTATTGGATCACTTCATCTTCCCCTCCATCTCCCCAAGATGATAGGGAGAATGGTAAGTTCTTTTCAATAGAAAGGATTGGTAGGTGAGGTCTTGGAGGTAAGTTATATTTCTGTTTTAATGTTGAGACATGGTCTCACATCTCCCAAGCTGTCCTCACACTGGCTATGCAGGTTCTTCTTGAGCTTAGATCATCCTGCTTCCACTTCACAAGAATGAAGATTACAAGTGGGGCCCCGAAGACCTGTGAAGACAGCACTAGCCATTGAACCCAGGACATGCTACATGCTAGACAGTCACTCTGCCGACTGAGGTATGTCTATAGCTGTTGTCTTTAGTTTCCCACTATCTTTTCTTTTCCCCAGGTGGCACAGTAACTCACAGAGGCCTGGAGCTAACCCTGCATTGGTGTCTTTGGTGCAGAGTGGACAGCACCTCACTCAGCCTGGGGGCTTTTTCACTTGGTGGATTCCCTAGTTCAGTTTCCTCTGCTAATGGATCATCACACTTTTGCCAGCATCCTCATGGGGGCATTCCCTATGTGCTGTGGAATCCCGGGGCAATTTTCTAAAGCTAAGCACACGGCTTCCATGACTGTATCCTTAACGTAAATCCCACACTGTAACCAGCTCTGCATGTTCTTCCTGAATGTGCTTTCTAACACTTGTTCTTGAGGAAGGTGACCTTTCCTTGGTTATGTTCATCTTAACATAGACTCAGTAAGATTTGCTTGCTCATATTGATGAACAGAGTGATTTTGAGGAAAGATTGAGACATTTTCAGCATATTTTGAAGGAAAAGCTCAGTTTCCAACTTGGGAAGTATGGCCTTTCAATCAAGCTAAGGGAACTCTGGGTTTGGAAGGAGGAGATGCTGAATGGTTTACTCTGTGTTCCCAGAGAGGCTCCTGGATAGGAAAGCTGGGCTTCTGGTCAGTTCAGGGCAGCTAGTTAGCAGGGTGACAAATGCAAGCCCCATGACATCAGCAGTCCCTTCCCTGGACAATTCTACTGTATCCCGGAGAGCTCTTAGCATTCCATGTGATGTCACCAGTGTTGTAGCAACACCAACTGCCCTTAGGACATTCCGCAGTGCCCACAGGGTACAGCAGTAGTCATGTTCTCAAGACTGAGGAGTCTAATTCGGAGAGAAAATGGAGAACGTCCAGAGACCAGAGAGAGGCAGAAGGAAGCTGCCACTCAGTTTCAGCGTAAAGCAGGAACGAACAAATGGTTCTGGCAAAAACGCAGTGAGTCATGGGCAGGAAGGAGATGGGCAGCTTGCTGGAAGAGGTGGATTTGAGGTGGGCCATCCAGTAATGGGAAAGAGGACCAGGAGCCTCTCAGTAGCTAATGGACATCCCTGATTATCATAATTCCTGAAGGTCAAGGATTCCAGAACATTAGTTTGTCCATCTCCTAAGCCAGAGGCTGACCATTCCAAGGGTTGTAACATGAGGGCCTGCTAGTTGGGGTTTCCATCCTGTCCAGTTCCCACAGCCGGCAAGTCCCAAAGAAAATCACACAGAGTCTACATTTAGATATAAACTGATTGGCCCCTTAGCTCAGACTTCGTATTAGCTCTTGTAGCTTATATTAACCCATTATCCTTATCTATGTTAGCCACATGGCTCAGTACCTTTTCAGCAGGGCAGGTCACTTCCTGCTTCTTCAGTGGTCTGGGCAGGAGTGTGGAAAGAGCTTCCTTCTTCCCAGAATTCTCCTGTTCTCTGGCCCCACCTTTACTTCCTGTCTGGTTGTCCCACCTATACTTCCTGCCTGGCCAATCAGCATTTATTTAAAACACAATTGACAGAATACAGACAATTCTGCACCAAAGGATGTTGTGCTGGGATGACCACTTAGCTGTGACCTTTACTGTGGTTTGGGTTGATATGTGGGGATGAAAGAAGACCAGCAGGAGACAGAGAGGGACTAATGTGTCCCCATCCTATGGAGGCGTCACTGCCTCTCACCCTCTGTAGTTTCCTGTAGGTCCAGTCTCTGTCTGACATTAGTCACAAGGGAAAAGTTTTCTGGCCAAGACATTATGTCCTCAGACTGTACTGCAGAATTCCTCTGACCACCTCCCCTGACAGTGGTCCCCTAGGGTTCTATGTCAGCAGGTGAGGATGCCAGGCATTTCTCTGGTGTAGACAAACAACTGCCCAAGGTATGGGACCAGGGCAGAGATTGGCTACTTCCTGCCAGTTTCGATATTCTGCAAAGTCAGTGGGGTGACTTGGTGAGTCTGTTGACCATGTTCTGCGTTTACATGACTTTTCAATCCATACTCATGGGTCTGGAGTGGCCAGGAAGGAGATCTGGGCTCACAGCAACCAAGTGCTTATGCACTATGCCTGGCTCCTGGCTTCAGGGCTCTGCACCATGCTGCATCTTGTGCTGCTGTGAATACTGTGCCTGAAGAGGTGGTGTCTGGGCTTCCCTGAAGAATGTGTAGGGAGGCAGAGGAAAGCCCTGGCTGCTCATGTAGCCACATCTCAAGAGCGATGAGAGAGCTGAGGTCTGCAGAGGTAGCATCTCAACCTGGCCCAGTAATTTGGGTTGTCACCGGGTTCCAGACATGGTATTTCTGTTTGGGGCTCAGGGTGACCTGTCCATCATCTATGCCTTGTCGCAATGCAATCTCACTTGTGTTCCATCTACCCACAGATGCTGCTACGGTGCC